>JAJIBD010025243.1:0-292746 GCA_021461705.1 Cryptotis parvus
GGACTAGCTAGATCTTACCAGCATATTTGCCTGGCCACGTTGGATCTCTCAGTAATTAGACCAGAGAGAAATGCTGTTTGCCTCCAAGCAAGCAAGCATGGCTCCCTGATTAACTCAAAGGCAACTAAAATACAAAACTACTCTGGAATTAGATGAGACTCTTGTGGAGTTGGAGAAATATTTAACTGGCATTAGTACTAGTCTTTGGTACAGAGACATGCCATCTCAGAAACCCCTTTTCTACCTTATAAAGGCATTTCCAGGAAGATCTTGGCTCAAAACATTATCATATAAAGGTCCTATGTGAGGTGCTGGGGAGAAATTACCTAAGGGCATTTGACCCTCCTGCTTCCATAATAGTGGGAGGTCTGAGTTGCAGGGGTATAAAGCTAGCCCGCTTCCTCTTGCTCACTCCTTTTTGGGGCTCTCGTTTGGGGCTTGCACTCTTCTTAGGTGTCTTGTCTTTGTCTAGTTTTTACAGGGCCTTAACACGTGATGGCCGTGTTACACCTACACATGGCCACCTACACATGGCTGGGGTTCTAGCTGGAAATACTAAGCACAGGGTTTTGCCTATTGCTTTTATGTTGTATGCCTGAACCTGTGATGAGTAAAAGCATTTAAAACCTTGCCAGATTCCTGAGTTTTCATCCATTCCCCGCTGGCCTTGGAGGTAGAAGAGAACTTTACTTCCCAGCACTGTTGGGGACCCCAGTGGCGTCCCGACACTGAATTATTTTTCAAAATTAGAAATGGTTATTTATCATCCCTTCCTAGCATTCCAGACTCCCTGATGGCAAGGACCTGATGTTACTGGCTCATTCAATTCTTAAAAATATTCTTAACCCTGTACACTTGACAATTACCTATGAAATGGTGAACTGCCATTGATGGTTACTGTCACTCAGCTGGTGAAACTGGGACATCTATAGAAAGTCCTGAACTCTGGGACTCTGCTTTCTGTGTGATAGGATGAGAGTACAAAAAGTGCCAGAGTGAAGACACCTGGACAGGGAGCTGACAAAGAAGAGCAGTGGGCTCTGAGGCTCCCTTTTGGCACCCTCAAGGACAGAGAGGATTGTGGCTGGTCACTCCACAGACAGTTCTTTTGGAGCCAGGAGATTCTGGACAAGAGACCACAAAAACAGAGAAGGTGTTAGTTGAATCTATGAAGGTCACCCAAGTCCATGCCACGAGAAGACTATTTGAAGGGAGTAATGTGACAATGGGAAAATTGAGGCATAAAAATAATGACAAGTGGATGTACTGGCTTCCTAACACCTCTCTAGACAGAGTCCTCTTTCATGGGAGAGTAGAGAGAGAGAAGAGAGAGGCCTAACTCCAGAGGTTCTGAGGATTTCAGAAACCCTAACTGCTTAGGTGCAGTTGAAAATTAGATGGGCATAGTTAAATTTAGGCTGTTTGAGCTAGGTAAGACAGCAAGGTATAATGAGAGGAGGTTACTTGGCACAGCAATGCCCATTCCTTCCTGCCATGATGCCTGTGTTGCTCCCAAGCCAGGACAGCAGCAGCCTATTCACTGCATCAGGTGGCTGGTCTTGCAGTTACTGGTTCTGCCAAAAGGAATGGGACCCAGAGGCCATCAACGCATGGATCATACTGGAAGCCAAGCACTCCGGTTGTTCATTCTTATTTTGCCAGAGGCTGCCCATAATATAATTCTCTGGAACCAACAAAGGCAGAGAGGTTGGAATTGGGGTTTGGAAGATCTTTCAGCACAAGACAAAGCCCTGCCAGCAGCCCTTTCCCCAGACACCCAGTCAAGCTGGCGCCATTGAAAAAGTGAGCTTAGACCTGCAGGAATTGCTAAGAAACTCTGCACTCCCTGTGCCTCCAACTAGGGTTTCAGAAACTAAGATGATCTTGTTTTGTTCATCATCTACACCCAGCTTTTTGAGGGTTAACTGGACAAGAGAGCCAGACGTTCCAGACCCAGTCAAGCGCTGCCCTTCCCAGTGGAGTAAGATGGATGGAGGTGAGCACCTGCCCAGGGGCACTGGGCCCATGGGCCAGCATGTTCCTGCTCACCGACAAGCAACAGCACACTCTGTTTGCATGCATGCAACTCCCCAGCAGATGGTGAATCAGACCTCGAATGTCTCTGTGTGTGCTTTGCATTTTACTTGTTGGTAATGAATTTACAAATCCTTTAAGTATGGAAAACAGAGCCTTCACACTGAACTGGACAGATGGGAGGGAAGGCTTTCAGAGGCTTTTTCTACTGACTCTTCCCTTCCCTGCCTCCTGGCTCATTCTCCTGTCTACAGATGCTTTATTTCCTGGGGTGGGGAGCATTGGCCCTGCCTCTAATGGCTCCCTAGAGGCACTGGGCAGAATTACCACAGCCAGTGAGCTCACTAGCCAGAGCATGCAGCCCTGACCTGGAACTTTTCCACCTGTGAGAGCATGTGGCCAGGAGCAAAGGCAATTTCTTGCAAAGTTGACCTTTCTTGTCTCCAGGACAAGAGGCCATGAGCTTTAGTGTGTGTAAGTGTGGACGTTGCTAACAGGTCACATTTGCAAACCTGTCGGACATTCTTTTCCTGTTTTAACCAGTCCCTTTACCATATCCCTTAGATACACATTAGCTGTAGGATCCCACTTGTTTTAGCCTGAGAGAATTTGTAGACCTGAGACCAAAAAAAGGTTGTAAGTGGCTTGACCCTCTGATGCTAGTGCATTGTCTCCATGGGGCATTCCTGGGAGAGCTTGCTGACCACAGAAAGAAGTGCTAGTACTGAGTATCTCAATGAGAAGAATCATGGACCAAGACAGACAAACCAGGTGCCAGGGCAAAAGGCGAGATTATTCTCCCTTCTAGTCTCAGTGTCTCCAAGTATCCCTGAGTGCTCAAGATATGATCATTACAGAAATGACATAGTTTAGTAAATGTATGCTTAATAAAGGGATCATCATTACACTAACCATACAGTGTTGTTTTGGGATGTAATTGAGTGATAATAGACTTAAGTGAGCCAAAAGGCAGGGAAGGAAGAGTCAGTAGGAAAAATCAATGTTTAGCTACAGTCATTGGCCCATAACAAGCACTATCAATTAAGGGTCCTATTTACTTGCACTAACTGTCATTATTTAGTTAGTTAGACCTCAGTTAAATATTATTATCTCATTTTCAGAGGAAGCCTAGAGTAAGTGAATGGCTTGGTCCAAATTTCATAATTGAACCAGTGGAAGAACAGAGATGTTCACAGGCTCAAACATGGAAATGATTAGAATATGATACAAAAACTAGGTGCAAGTTGTAATACATGTAAGTTTGTATACACACTCATATACATACACATACTCACACATACAAAGTTGAAAATGCCACTACATTGGAGAACTAAGGTGGGCCTGGAGTAAGGTTCATAAACTTGGTCCCACTGATACTTAGAGATGAATAATTCTTTGTTTTGGGGTCGCTGCTCCAAAGCCCTGTAGGATATTTATAGCGCTCCTGACTTCTTCCCTTCTGGTTGCCAGTGGCACCTTCCTTTCCTGTAGACAAAATCCCTAAGAGAAACTAGCTAAGTCTCGATGTCCAGGTAAGTTTCCAAGGAGATGATAGACTTTCAGAAGGGCTTACATAGCAGTTACCAGACTGTGACTTGCAAGGATCAATAAAAATGTAAATATTAAAAATAAATTAGGAGAGAGTTTCAGAGTAAATGATGGTCCTTTCTCAGGAAGCATGTAAAGTGGTCTTAAACTGTCACTGCTCACTATCTTCCCGTTCATCATCAATTTGCTTGAGCAGGCCCCATGTAACATCTCTATATGTCCTGTCTCATGCTAGTAGAGCTCAAGGGCATCTGCTTGCTCCAGGAACATAAGAGCGTCAATTCATTTAGGAATGAGGTCTATAATTGTTACTGGTATTTGGTATAGCAAATACAACATGGGTAGCTTGCCAGGCTCTGCCGTGCAGGTTGCATACTCTTGTAGTCATCTCTAAGTCCAGGATTTATTGATGAACAGCGTGGCCGCTAAGCTGGTCTTAAACTAACATCAAAAAATAAATGCTCTATCTTAACAAATTTCAAAAAATATGTAAAACTATTTGATTACAAATTATATTGTATGTGTTTATTTACTTGAAAAGAGTTATCAATTATAAAATTTATATTTGCAGTAGAAAAGAAGTATGGATCAAAATCTGTCTTATTCTATTGACTTCATGAAGTCACTATTCCCTGCATGATCCTTATCATTCCAAAAAAGAGTAAGAATAGTAATATTAATAACATTATTTATTTTAATTTGACCAGAACTATGTCCTATAGATGCCACTGGAATCGGATGAATATCCACACTTGGGAATAATTTCTTTTTTAGTCTTTGATCACCTCATCTTCTTGGCTTCTCCTAATGTGGAAAACAAAGCATGCTGCTTTACCAGGTCAGGAGTTAACTATGATAACTATTCATTTCCATATATCAAAGCACCACAAGCGGGAATGATTTAACTATCTAGTCTTCCCAGGGTGAGGAAACAGAATCTAGGGCATTGGGTTTCTTCTTGCTGGGAACTCTGAAGAGTGACTTGAGACCTCCCTCTCCCTTCCTCTGGGCTTCCGATAACCCACAGGGCTCCTGGTTTATAGGTTCTGATCTCTGTCTTCACATGTAGTTCCCTTACCTCTTTACCATACCCCTATTGAATTAGGACCCAGTCTAGTCCAGTATGACCATGTCAGAAAAAATTTCATTTGCATTCCTAGTTCCAAAAAAAAGTTCATTTGCTGAAGTGTAAAAGATTAAGGCTTCAGTATCTTTGGAGTGAGGGGCACATTTCCACCACGACAGTATCCTATTATGATATTCCCTTGTGCATGACTGTCACTATGCCATTGTGGCTTCCTTACTATTGAATTGCTGCTTCCTGTTCCTGGAGGGAATGGGCAATCTGAAAATATAGTTCCTTCATTATCCATGAAGCAGACTGTATGCATGGATGCATGGATGTTGCAGCCTTCAAACCACAGAACTGACATTGTTTTCAATAGCAGCTGAATGCTTTCACTGTCTTACTCAACATTTCCAACTTCACCCCAGATCTGTGTTAGTAGCATGAGGAGCAGAGAGATAGGTTCATTTGAGGCCATGAAGGTAGCTCAGTTCAAGAAAGATGATTAAGACCTCAGATAATGCAATGTTTTCTCCAGGTGCTTCACCCTACAGAAAGCTCTGCCCATGTCCTTTACAATATTTTCCTAGGTAACTTCCACATACAAAATTTTCTACCTGCCCGAAGTGACCAATAACATGGAGGAACAAAGAACTGGGGAAGGAAGACCCAGAAAAAGCAGGTTGAGACCCTGTAAAAGAAAACCACCCATGGATCAAACCAAGGGAAAATAACCTCTCATAAACTGATATTAAAACACAGAGAGAAAGAGAGAGGCATTACAACTGCCCAATGGTACCATCCACTGTATCACTGTCTTCCCATTTATCATCGATTTGCTCAGTGGGCACCAGTAACATCTCCATATGACCCATCTCATGCAAGTGAGAGCCCAAGGGCACCTGCTTGCTCCAGGAACATAAAGAGCCTCAAACCATTCCATCAGGTCATGGGAATGAGGTCTATAATTGTTACTGGTATTTAGCATATCAAATACGACACGGGTAGCTTGCCAGGCTCTGCCATGCGGGTAGTAAACTCCTGTAGTCATCTCAAAATCCAGCATTTATTGATGAACCGCGCAGCCACTTGCTGCGCGCAGAGCTGAGCTGTGATAGGCTGGTCTGCTGGGTGGAGTTCTGATGAGGGACAAGTCCGGATGTGGAAAATGGAGGCCCCTCATGGAGTGGGGGTCTTCTGGCTTGCTATGAGACTCTGCTGGGGTGGCAGCCCAGAGCTAGAATCCGCCATCCCTCCCAGGTGCCTCATGAGCAGCTGGGCACAGGGAGAGCCAGTAGCAGCTCTGCCCCATGTCTGTAAGTCTCTCATGGTACCATGATACTCAGAAATGTCGGAAGAGCTCCTACCTCTGGAGCCTCTTTCTCTGGGAAAGCAACTTTGCTTCCATCAACCTGGTAGGTAGCTGGCAGGGAAAATCCCTGTTAAAGTATCCCTTAGTTCTAAATTTATGTTTTGTTCTGACTTTTAAATTTTTTTTTTTTTTTGCTTTTGGGTCAAATCCAGCAATGCTCATGGGTTATTCCTGGCTCTGCACTCAAGAATTACTCCTGGTGGTGCTTGAGGGGACTATATGGGATGCCAGAGAATCAAACCCAGGTCAGCTGCGTGCAAGGCAAACTCCCTCCTCACTGGACTATCTCTATGGCCCTCCTAATTTTGACTTTGGAATTGTAGAAACTTCAGGTGTTCAAGGATTACTTCTTGCTGTGCTTAGGGTCCCATTATAGTTCAGAGATGGAACAACAGTAAACCACAGGCAAGGCAAGTGCTTTAACCCCCTGTACTATTTTATCTTTATCTTCAGTTTCAAAAATTGTGTCTATGGCATGTCAACATGCCCCTCTAACTGGGCACATCCCTGCCAGGGAATCTCGGGGAACAAGTACCAGAAAAGTCACCTACGGAGTGAGCAGTAGAGCAGAGTTAAGGAAACAGCACTGGCTGGGCTACAAATCTGGTTATCCAGCTTCAGTCTGAGCTGTCTGGCCCAATCTGTTAAAGGGATTGTGGAGAGCTCTCAAGCCTCTCTCAAACCTCAGACCCCCTCATTAGGTCTCATGAAGGGAAATAGAAAGGAAATTCTCTTATAGTGACTTCTCAACTTGCTTTCTTCTCTCTTCCTCCTATGCAACCTCCACCTTGCTGAACTAACTGTGGGTTCTTGTTGGAGCACAGTTTAATGAATGCTTCTAATGCCAGCAATTGATTTTCTAAAAATATGAAATGCATGCAAGCTCAACACGTAGAACCCACAACAATGGAATGCTTCTCTGCTCCAAATCAATTGTAAAAGTGTAGGAAAAACTGCACTTGTGCTAAACCCCCATAATGATGTGATTTGCTAAGTGAGCCGCTGAACTAAGAATAGTCTCATGATACCAGCTGCTGCTGGCTATGAGCTGGTGCCAGAAAAATCCTTGCACCAGAAGCAGGGAGGGAGAGATGATGCCAGCCCTATGGGTGCAGGAGTTGGTAGGAAGTTGGCTCATGAGTGATGGATGCCCTTCATACAGGCACCTTCTTTCTTTTATTTTTTTGGGGGTCACACCTAGCGACGCTCAGGGGTTACTTCCTGGCTCTTTGGTCAGGAATTACTCCTGGCAGTGCTAGGGGATCATATGAAATGCCGGGGGATCAAACCCAGGTCTGCCGTGTGCACGGCAAAGCCCCCCACCCCGCTGTGCTATCACTCTGGCCCCAGTCCCTTCTTTCTTTTGTCTCTTAACCAACATCAATATAAGTGAGATTTGATCTGGTATGATGACGTAAGGGCTAGAGCGCATGTCTGCAGGGGCCCCAGATAACATCCCCTGTCATGAAAAATTCCCTGAGCATTGTCAGCGGTGGCTCCCAAGAACTGGAGATTGGGCATAGTTGCAAAAAAAAAAGGGAAGTAGATAATAATATTTTAAGGAAGAAAAGTGGGTTAAAACTGGTAGAGAACAAGAAAGTAGCTTAAATCAAGAGAAAATGAGGGGGACTGAAGAGCCCCACGCAGAGTGCAGGCCAGGCAGGCATGAATGAGTTCCAAGGGTCAGGTGTGTCTGAGATCAGTTATCTGAGACCCAGACTTCTCTGTGGGCTAGTAATTGACTCTCAACCCAAATTTGGTCATGAAACCTGCTCAAGGTCATCATTTGCAGGACAGGAGATAGTTCAGTATCTGTGATGGATATGGCTGGTGTTAACACAGGGGCTCCATCCAGTAACACTGTTTCAGTCACCCCCAAATTCAAGTCTCACATGCCCCTGCCCTGATATTATCACTTAACAAAATATTGCTGTAATATTTGTTTTTCAGTGCACTTTGGGGTCTTTGGTGGTCTTTCCTTGTTCTTGTCTCTCTGAGACAACTATTTCCAAGAGGAGTCAGATTTCATTCTCTCAGAGCTCAGCGACAGTGGAAGAAGTAGGGGTAAGCTTGGGAGAGAGACAGTATCTCCAGGTGAGGACTCAACCCCAGCTGGCACAGTCCTGGCCAAGAGGCAGCACCTCCATTCTAGGGTGGTTCCCAGCAGAAAGGACGAGGGTTCATGTGCACTCCTAGCAGGGACACTTGTGTTTGAAAAAGTCAAGTGAAATAAATCACACTCACTTAATGCACTTGATGCCCCAAGAATCACAGGCAGATATGTGATGGCAGGTCTGTGATGGAGGATCTGTGCAAAAGCTTTCCTGGAGTGCAGCGACCCACAGCTAGCTGAGGTCCCACAGGCAGCACTGGACAGGAACTGGCTGGAGAAAGAGCTTGGCTCTGGCACAAGATACTGAGACAGATCAGGGCTCTTCTGACCTAGTGACTGAAATGGCCAGGTAAGAAGAAAGGTCTTTAGAGGCCAAAGCGATAGTATAGCAGGTCAGTATTTGCCTGCAAGTGGCTGGCCCAGCTGTAATCCCCAGCATCCCATATGGTGTACCAAGCACTTCTTAGAGTGATTCCTGAGTATGGAGTCAGGAGAAACTGCTGAGCATTGCCAGGTGTGACCCAAAAAACAAATAAATAGAGAAGAAAGGTTTCTCTAATCTAGAGTACAAGCCCTCAGTGGGCATGACCATGAGCCTTGCAGACATCATCTACAACCAGATACCAGGACTGATCAGTAACCAGGGAGAATGATCAGATATATAGCTGCTACAGCTCCTGCCTACAGAGAGCTGCCCAGGAAGCAAAGAGAGGGAAGCTGGCTTTGTCCCTGGTCAGATTCACTATTGCTTCTAGGACCAGCAAACACGTGGATAGCTGTGGGTGTGCCAGTTGGGCTTGGATTGGGAATCAAGGCCCCCTCTCCTCATCCCCTCACCTCCAATGACCCAGTGGATGTTGACTACACCCTTGAAGATGTCATCTACAACCGACCAGATACCAGGACTGATCAATAACACTGAGAGAATGACAAGACGCATCACTGCTACAGCTCCTGCCTGGGGAGAGCTTCCCAGGAAGCAAAGAGAGGGGAAAATAGTTCCTTCCTTGGCCTGTTTCATCATCGCTTCTAGGACCAGCAAACACGCAGGTTGCCACGGGCATGCCAACCATGCTCTGAGGGGAGGATTGAGTCCCCTCCTCTCATCCCCACCTCCAATGACTCAACAGGCATGACGACGAGCTGCATAGATGTCATTCATAACCAACCATGAACCAGGACAGAGAGTAACTCCGGGAAGAATGACCAGAGACGCAACTACTACAGCTTCTTCCTGTGGCGCGCTGCAAAGTGGCCACATGACATGTTAACAAAACCACCCAGTTGAGCATCAGGTCTATGCCAGGACCCTCTCCCATATATATATTACAATGATGTTGTTACAGCCAGCTATGAGAGCTGGTGTGGAAATAGGGAATGGGTGGGTGGAGGTGGTAGCATTTGGTGGCAATATGGGCCCACTGGTGGTGGGACTGGTGTTGAACAATGAATGTTTCTAACAACTGTACTGCAAAGAAATCTGTAAATCATAGTGTTTGAATTTTTAAAAAAGGGGAAAAAAAGATCCAGAATTGCCTAAACATTTGCCTTGGGCCACTGAAATTGCTCTCTGAGAACTTCCTCCCAGGACTGGGATTATCAGTGGTCACAAAGGGGTTCCTGGCAGCTCTGGATAGTTCCAGGAGTGTGGAGGGGAAGAGGGACACCAGGAGGCTCTGGACTACCAGCATCTGGGTCTCCCAGACTATGCCATGTAAGGGGTGTACAGGGCCAGCCCCAGCTCTCTGTTTGTCTGTCTGCCACCAGCACTTCTTCTGCAGGAGGAATTCTAGTCATCATAGTGCCGGTCAGTGAGGCAGGGAGGGAGCAGGAAGGGTGTTGCAGGAGACAGCTGCCAAGGGGCAATGGCAGTGACAAGTAAAGACAGGTTTGCTGCCCGTGGCCTTAGCATCAGGCTTTTCCGCCTCCACCTGACACCAGAGTCCTCACACCAGAGGGAACTGCTTTGCCAATAGGACATATAGGACACTTTCTGTGCTGGCCTCATGGAGGGAAGGATCCTCACACCAAATGGGAAAGAAAGGTGAGTAGGGGGAGGCTCCCAGCACATGACACAGCCACGGGGCTGAATGCAGGCCTGCAGAACTGCAACCTGCCCAATAATTGCATTTCCCCCAGTTTTGGAGAGCAACTCTTCAAAGTGTTCAGGGTGCAGGGATTGCACCTGGGGTTCCAGAAAATATTCTGTTACTTTTTACCTTTGGTGACCTCATTCGTGCCCTGCCCCTGGGGTGCTCCAGGAGAGCTTGAGCTGGTGATGAGGTTGAGGGAGACAGTAGCTCTCCGACACTAGTCCTCTATCCTTGGTGGTGGGCTGGCTGCTGAACATACACTGATCCACTCAGAGGAGTGGGGCACTTTATCTCAAAGTCTCCCGGATAGGACACGATTGAGTGAGGTGGCGCCTGCCAACGAGTCTGACATGAGGGTTATGCACAACAAATATTAGCCAGAAACATTTCAGAAAGCAAGTAAAGATATGTCAAACACCATCTTTGCTCAGCTCTCCTCTGAGATTAATTCTAGAAGTTCAGACCTCGGTTTATACTCACCTGTTATTCTCTCCTTGTAGAGAAAGGATCTCCCCAGATCTTTGGGAGCCTGTTCTCTGTCTTCTCAGTGAGGCAGAAGCAGCCATCCAGTAAGGGCAGGGCATCTGCCTGTGCCTGGCGAGGTCCGCTAAGCCTCTGGTAGAAGGTAACAGTGCTCAGTGTTTACGCCCAAAAGCATATGGGCTAATTCACAACAGTTGTCTAAACCCATTAGGACAGGAAACTTTCCTTCTCTGTTTGTAATGAGGTCTTCAAGAAGCATGTGGCCCTTTAGAGAAGGAAAGGAATCAGGCCCTGTGCTGCCATCTCCTCGTTCTGCTTCTGCTGCTCCCTCAAGTGTCCTGGCATGAGCAGATGGACGCAGCACACCCGATTTTCCTGGGGCTGGCCACCGAACATGCTTTAGAGTCGCTCTTGGCCTTGGTCAGTTACTGCCAAGTGCTAAGATAGAGGCAATAGTGCTCCAGAACAAAACTGGCCAGTATATGGACAAGGATGTGTGTTGGAGGGCCTCTGGCAGTGACTTGGATTTCAATGAAATCAAACTTTGTCTTTATGAAGAAGTCGTTGCTGCAGCTTTAGCCCTGGGTGACATTGATCATCACTGCTGAACCCCAGACTTGAATCCTACACAGGGAAAGTGCCTGTGTTTTGTTATGTTGCTCACCCTCCATTTTCTCATTCTCCTGACTACAACTTTTCAACCATGGGGATGATTTTAAAAGTCAAGGGAGGGCTAAAGTCACCGGGCTTCTGTGGAGATGGAGCTGGGGGTCCCTTTCCCCCCACCTCTGTCCAGTCTGGGGAGGCCTGGTGGACCCACTCACGAACTGCTTCTGGACTGGTGGCCATGATGCAGAGACACAGACACAAGGACACAGAGCTCCACCAGCAATCCCCGAGGTGCACAGCAGCAAAGCACAGCACGGTATCTCAAACTAGTAGAATCCAATCACGTTCTAGAAACTCAGAAAGTAAATTCAAGAACAGAAATTGGCCAAATTTACCCATCCCAAACCAGAGGGGAAAAATAGATTTATCAATACCATTCCCATGTATGTACTTTAATGGTCAATATAATTAGTGCCAGCTCAGGGAGCAGGCGTGGGGATTAGGGGTGGGTGGGAAATGAGGGTCTTTGGTGGTGGGAACACTCTGGTGGTGGGAGTGGTGTAGAATTATGAATCTTTCTAACAATTGTAGTATGAAAACCTTTTTACTTTGTAAATCACAGTGTTTTAATAAAAAATTAATAAATAAAAATTAATTTTAATAATAAAATATAGGTGTGCGGCTGGCCGGGCGGGTGACTGAGGTCATGGTAGAGCCCCAGGTCTCGGCAGAAGGTGGAACTACAACCCCCCAGAAGTCCGAGCAGAACCGGAAGTAAACGGTCATTTTGAACTCTCACACCAGCCTGACTCCGCCTCAGGTAACCTCCCTGGGGTGTGTGGCTGGCCGGGCAGGCGGCCACTAACGCAGCCGCTTATTAATAGAAAAACTAGGAAATTCAACACCAAGGGAAGGTAATACCCTCAAGAAAAAAAGAAACAGTACACCAGAGGAATCTATCCCTGAACACCACAACACCATGGGGAAACAATGCAGATCCCCAGCTCGAAGAACAGATGAAGGAATCGACCCTAAAGACGCAAAAAAGAATACAGATGTGCATGATCTCTCTGACAATGAAATTAGAGAAGAAATTGGTAGGATGTTTAAGGAGCTCAACGAAAAAAATTGAGCAGATGTCCAATAAAATACAGGAGAACATAAACGAAGCAGTTAAAAGGGCAGTCAATAAACTACGGGAGGAAATGAGAGCAGAAATGAGAACCATGCAAATAGAAATATCATCGCTTAAAAACTCAGTAGACGAAATGAAAAACACAATTGGGGCTCTCAACAGTAGGATGACAGCAGCGGAAAGAGAGAATCAGTGAGACTGAAGATGAGCTGCAGAAAGCACTCAGATATCTACATAAGATGGAAAAAGACCGGAAAATGGATCAGCAATGGAACAGAGGACAATGGGATGAAGCCAGGCAGAACAACATAAGAATCATCGGAGTCCCAGAGGGACAGGAAAGTAACCCCAAGGAAATTAAAACAGTTAAAAACATCCTGGCTGAAAAGTTCCCCGAGTTAAAGGAGGCGAAGGCATCCAGATCCAAGAAGCCCGACGTGTACCAGCAAGAAGAGACCCCAATAGAAAGACCCCAAGACACATCCTAGTCAAAGTAATGGATGCCATAGACAGAGACATAATTCTTCAGGCAGCAAGATCAAAGAAGGAAATTGTATACAAAGGAGCATCCATTCGACTTTCAGCAGACTTCTCAGAAGATACCCTCCAAGCCCCAAGGCAGTGGTGGGATATAGTAAAAAAAAAACAATGAAATGAATGCCTCAGCAAGAATTCTTTATCCGGCTAAACTCTCACTCAGATTTGAAGGACAGATATACAACTTCTTGGATAAACAACAGCTTAGGAACTTTGTAAAATCAAAACCAACCTTAAAAGAAGGACTGAAAGATCTACTATAAGACGAGACATAAAGAACAACCAACCTATTCAGAAGGATGGCACAAAATCCCATGACAATAATCTCTCTCAATGTCAATGGTCTAAATGCACCAGTTAAGATACACAGAGTGGCACAATGGGTCAAAAAAATTGAATCTGACATTCTGCTGCCTTCAAGAAACACACCTGAACAATCAGAGCAAAGACAGGCTCAAAATAAAAACGGGAAGGCTGGAAAACAATCCTTCATTCAAACAACCCATCCAAAAAGGCTGGGGTAGCCATACTGGTATCTGACAACATAGACTTCAGGCTGAAGAAGGTCAGAAGGGACAGTGAAGGTCACTTCTTAATAGTCAAGGGATGCATATATCAGGGAAGAAATCACGCTATTAAACATATATGCACCCAACGAGGGGCCAGCAAAATACCTAAAACAACTACTAACAGACTTCAAAGAAGACATTGACAGCAACACAATTGTAGTTGGAGACTTCAACACTGCTCTATCAACCCTGGATAGATCAACAAGATTGAAACTTACCAAGGAAATACTGGCCCTAAAAAGAAGAGATGGAAGAAAGAGGGCTGGTAGACATATACAGGGCATTTCATCCCCAAAAAGCTGAATACACTTTCTTCTCCAGTGCACATGGAACATACTCCAAAATAGATCACATGCTGAGCCATAAATCATACCTCCATAAAATCAAGAAGATAGAAATTGTGCCAACTATTTTTTTCAGACCATGAGGCACTGAAAATAGAAGATAATTGTACACAAAAACGGAGACCAATACCAAGTACCTGGAAACTAAACAGCTCACTGCTGAACAACCAGCAAGTCATAAAAGAAATCAAAGAGGAAATCCAAAGATTCCTGGAAACAAATGAGACTGAAGACACGAATTACCAGAACTTGTGGGATACAGCAAAAGCAGTGTTAGAGAGGCAAGTTCATAGCTCTTCAAGCATTCATCAGAAAAGAAGAAAAGGCCATCATAAACAGTCTGACTTCACAACTTAAGATCTTAGAGAGTGATCAACAAAAGGAACCCAACCCAAGTAGAAAGAAAGAAATAATAAAACTTAGAGCAGAAATCAATGAGATGGAATGTCAAAAAAACAATGCAGAAGATCAACGAAACCAAAAAGCTGGTTCTTTGAAAAAATAAACAAGATTGACAAACCACTTGCAAGACTTGTAAGAAAAAGGAAAAGAGAGAACCCAAATAAATAGAATCAGAAATGAAAACGGGGACATCACAACAGAAACCAAAGACATTCAAAAGATCATCAGAGATTACTATGAGAGCCTGTACGCCACAAAACAAGAGAACCTAGAAGAAATGGACAAATTCCTGAATTCCTATAGCATCCCAAGTCTGCAACAAGAAGATTTGGAATACCTCAACAAACCTATCTCCATCGAGGAAATAGAATCGGTAATCAAAAAGTCTCCCCAAACACAAAAGCCCAGGTCCAGATGGATTCACCAGTGAATTCTACAAAACCTTTAAAGAGGACCTACTCCCAATTCTTTTTTAAGCTCTTCCGGCAAATTGAAGAAACAGAAACACTCCCAAATAGCTTTTACGAGGCACATATCACCCTGATACCCAAAGCAGACAAAGATGCCACAAAAAAAGGAAAACTACAGACCAATCTCCCTGATGAATACAGATGCTAAGATCTTCAACAAAATACTAGCAAATAGAATCCAAAGAGTCATCAAAAAAGGTTATACACCATGACCAAGTGGGATTCATCCCGGGAATGCAAGGATGGTTCAACATCCGCAAGTCAATCAACATAATACATCATATCAACAAAAAGAAAAATAAAAACCATATGATCATATCAATAGATGCAGAGAAGGCATTTGACAAGATTCAACACCCGTTCATGATGAAAGCTCTCCGTAAAATGGGGATTGAAGGAACCTTCCTCAAGATAATCCAGGCCATCTACTACAAGCCCACAGCGAGGCATCATTCTCAATGGGGGGAAAAACTGAAAGCCTTCCCCCTTAAGATCAGGGGACAAGACAAGGCTGCCCACTCTCACCACTTCTATTCAATATAGTACTGGAAGTACTTGCCATAGCAATCAGGGAAGAAAAAAGACATTAAGGGCATCCAGATAGGAAGGGAAGAAGCCAAGTTATCACTATTTGCAGATGACATGATATTATACCTGGAAAACCCAGAAACTCTCTACCAAGAGGCTCCTAGAAATAATACATTCCTATAGCAGAGTAGCAGGGTACAAAATCAATACCCAAAAAGTCAATGGCCTTCCTATATGCAAACAGCGAAAAGAGAAGAAAGGGACATTAAAAGAAACTATCCCATTCACAATTGCACCGCAGAAAATCAAATACCTAGGAATCAGTTTGACAAAGAATGTAAAGGATCTCTACAAAAGAAAACTACAAAACATTACTTCAGGAAATAAAAGAAGACCCGAGGAAATGGAGACATATTCCCTGCTCATGGATCGGAAGGATTAACATTATCAAAATGGTAATACTCCCTAGAGCTTTATACAGATTCAATGCGGTCCCTATAAAGATACCCATGATGTTCTTCAAAGAAATTGAACAAACACTCCTGAAATTTGTATGGAATAATAAAACTCCACGAATAGCTAAAGCAATCCTTGGGAAAAAAGAAGATGGGAGGTATCACTTTCCCCAACCTCAAGCTCTACTACAGAGCAGTTGTAATTAAGACAGTGTGGTATTGGTATAGAGACAGACCCGTAGACCTATGGAATAGAACTGAGTATCCTGAAACACATTCTCAAATATACAACCACTTAATCTTCAATAAAGGAGCAAAAAATATTAAGTGGAGCAAAAGAAAGCCTCTTCAACAAATGGTGCTGGGAAAACTGGGCAGCTACATGTAAAAAAATGAACTTAGACCTCCTTCTAACGCCATGCACAAAAGTCAGATCAAAATGGATTCTAGATCTCAACATCAGGCATGAATCTATAAGGTACATCGAAGAAAAACATAGGAGAAATGCTCTACGACATCGAAACAAAAAGTATCTTTAAAGACGACACACCACTGACCAAGCAAATGGAAGCAAAGATAAACAAATGGGATTATATAAAACGAAAAAGCTTCTGCACCTCAAAAGAAACGGTGACCAAGATACAAAGACAATCCACAGAGTGGGAAAGGATATTCACCCAATACCCATCTGACAAGGGGTTAATATCCAGGATATATCAGGCACTGGTAGCACTCCACAAGAAAAAAACAGCCAACCCCATCAAAAAAATGGGGAGAAGAAATGAACAGAAGCTTCCAAAAAAGAAGAAATTCGAATGGCCAAAAGGCATATGAAAAAGTGTTCTTCATCTTTAATCATCAGGGAGATGCAAATCAAAACAACAATGAGGTACCATCTCACACCACAGAGACTGGCACACATCCAAAAACAGCAAGAACAACCGGTGCTGGCGTGGATGTGGGGAAAAAAGGGACTCTCATCCACTGTTGGTGGGAGTGCCGACTGGTCCAGCCCTTTTGGAAAACAATATGGGCATTCCTCCGAAAACTAGATATTGAGCTCCCATTTGATCCAGCAATAGCACTCCTGGGAATATACCCGAGAGACCGAAAAACACATAGCAGAAACACTATCTGTACTTCTTTATTCATCTCTGCGCTATTCACTATAGCTAGAATCTGGAAACAACCTAAATGCCCGAGAACAGAGGACTGGCTAAAGAAACTGTGGTTCATCTACACTATGGAATACTATGCGGCTGTCAGAAAAGATGAAATTATGAAATTTACCTGCAAATGGATGGACATGGAGACTATCATGCTGAGTGAAATTAGTCAGAAGGAAAAGGACAGATATAGAATGACTGCATTCATTAATACGACATAAATAGATACCAGTGTTTTTACTAAATGTGGGAAATGGTAATGGCAGATTAAACTCACCATTGAATATACACAAAGAGACTTAAGTGATAAACTCTAAATATCTGCAGGGCTAGCCACAATGTGTAAAATAAGAGGGAGAGAGATGCAGAGACAGAGAGAGAGAGACAGAGAGAGAAAGAGAGGAAACTGGGGTACCTGCTATTAAGGCAGCATGGGGGTGGGCGGGAGGGGGTGGGGTACATTGGTGGTGGAAATGGGGCACTGGTGGAGGGATGGGTGCTGGTATACTGTATTACCAAGAACCAATTATGAACACCTTTGTAATTGTATGTTTCACGGTGGTATAATAAAAAAATTTTTTAAAAAAAAATTAAAAATAAAAAATAGGGGCCGGAGCGATAGCACAGCAGGTAGGGCATTTGCCTTGCATGCGGCCAACCCGGGTTCAATCCCGGCATCCCATATGGTCCTCTGAGCACCACCAGAAGTAGTTCATGAGTGAAGAGCCAGGAGTAACCCCTGAGCATCACCGGGTGTGACCCAAAAATCAAAAAATAAATTAATTAATTAATTAATTAATTAAAAGTTAAAGGATTGGTTACCTTGGATAGGATGTCTGGCCAACAGGTGCACAATCAGGCAAGCCAGATAGAAGAAGACTGGAAGCAGTTCTGGTTTTAGCTTCACAGTGAGAGGGTAGTTCCCCCTCACCAATAAGTCCTCCTCTGGGTACCAGCCAAGTGTCCTTCTATTTACCTAGACATAGTCTTCCAGGAGCATGTCAGTTCCACAGGTTAATATGTCTTAGAATGTTGCCGCTCCAACAATTCACTTCAAATGCTGGTAGCATGTCGGGCGCCCGCCGGGGTCCCCGACAGTGCCGGAAGCGAGTTCCCTTCTACCTCCGAAGCAGGCGAGGAATGGATGAACACTCAGGAATCCAATGCGGTTTTAAAGGGCTTTACTTATCACAGGTTCAGGCATACAAATCAGCAAAAAGGAAAAACCCGATGCTTAGGATTCCAGGCTAGAACCCCAGCCACGTGTAGGCCAAGATGGCAACCACCACGTGTAAAACTTCCAAGGGGAATAAACGCTCACAAGGCGAGATCCCACCGGGAAGAAGAAGAAGACCGGGAGGCGGGAACCAGGAACCGGCTAGTTTATACACCCCCGCAACTCACACCTTCCTCCCATTGTTATTGTTATGGAAAGCAGGGGAGGGTCCAATGCCCTCAGGTAATCCCTCCCTGCATCTCACCTAGGGCCTTTACTGTGCTAATGTTTTGAGCCGGGAAGGCCTTTGGAAATGTAGAGAAGGGGGTTTCTGAGATGGCATGTCACTGTACCAAAGACCAACACCAATGCCAGTTAAATATTTCTCCAAGCCTTCACAAGTCTCCTCTACTTCATTGTAGTTTTATATTTTATCAGGGAGCCATGCTTGTTTGTTTGGAAGCAAACAGCATTTCTCTCTGGTCTAATTACTTAGGTGTCCTTGCGTGGCCAGGCTAATATGCTGGTAAGATCTAGCTAGTCCCACGATGATTGTGATAGCATGGGAGAATATTTATACCAGCTAGTACAGCATACATGGTCGAATAAACTGCCACATTTAGACTACCCCCTTATCTACGGAGTGATTTGCGGGAGGCAATCCAGAGCAGATGCAGCGGCCCTTAGGAGTCCTGCAACAGTAGCATGCTCGGACTTTCACAGAACTCTTTGGGCTCAGTGAATGCACTGGAGTAGCTCGCAGAAATCAGGACAGCCCAGGTGTCCTAATCTATGGAGCCCAGGTGCTCCATAGATTACTAGTCTGTAAAAGTGTGGAAAGAGCCTAATTTGAGAATTTCCAGGTGAAAGAGGGGAATAGGGAAAAATATGGGAGAAGGACTCCCATTTTTGCCCTCAGAACCATCTCTTTGGGAGTTTTTGTGGTGCCTTCCTCATGAAGGCCAAGGCACAACTAATTAAATCGCTGGTCATTGGTATTGATTCCACCTCCAGACTCGCTCTCTTCCCAGGAGGTCAGAGTAGGACTGAAAATGCTCAACCCTCTAATCAAAAGACTGGTTCCCTTGGCAACCAGTCCCCATCCCGAGGTGCTTTCCAAAACTCACCTCATTAACAACATACAAGTAACAAAAGGCACCTTTGTGACCCTCGGTCCTTAGGAAATTCCTAGGGGTTTTAGGCACCCAGTGCCAGAATCAGGGAGAAAGACCAAATACATATTTTTTGTAAATCACAAGATCACATCACCCAAGCGAGTAGCCTGATTTCCCGTGTCCTGTTCTCCCAGATCTCCCTGGCTGAGACTTCTGTCCTGATGGAGGAGGGCCCACTCGTGCCCCTGCAATCACAGACAAGCTGCTTTCATATGCGCAGAAATCAGGAAGCAATTCTCAAGGGAACCTGTCTGCATAAATGTTCTTTTGCCTCTCAGAGAAAGAAACCAAGGAAAGCCAGTTCAGAGTGTGCGTTGGAGGGAAAGGGGAAGAGAATGAAGCTTGTGAAAAGAGGGCGGAGTCTCCAGAAGGGAGAAACACCCTGTAACTATCTCTTCCTCTACCTTCCAAGCAGCTTCTTCCCATCACCGAAGCCCTGCCACACACTTTGATACCCCTATATGGGTCTCTGATGTGGCACTCAGACCCCAGCTCCTCTGCTCTCTGCTGTACTGCTTTGCAGGAGCACAGAACCTGACTTTCCCTTGTACTGTGCACTGAATCCCTTGTCCTGGAATCTGGATAGCCTCTTATTCTTTAACCTGCCTTTCAGAACTCTAGATTTACAGCAGATTTACAGTTTTATTTTGGTAATTTGTGTCTTCATAAACTATATATAATTTAATGCATATCTGTGAAACCATTTTTATATTTTATGTCACTGTATTTATATATATGAATATTCTACTAAATATACCTTATGAAGATAATCTGTGCAAGTATAAATATACATTTATATAAATATATAAATATAAGTGAAAGACAGAATGGAGAAATGGGCCTACTGAATATAAATGTAGCTAGTATCATGATGACTGTCCTTAGAAAACAAGAATGTATTGGTGGAGGACAGCAAGTGTTGGATTTGTGCTGGTAAAGTCAACAGCTCCTATAGCCTAGTGCTCCTTCCTGTCTGCCCCATCTAACCTGACCTTGGGAAGACTGACCCGGTGATTCCATGGATACAATCCAGCTGTAAGCTGATTATCAGAGTAAGAGGGCAGAGGTAGATAGCTAAGACTTGTAAATGAGCAGTTCCAGAATGAGTGACTCATGCATTTTACCAGTATAGTTTGGCCTGAAGGATTGCTTGGCCTAGCAACTGGGTCATTGGGATCTACCACTAGCCTTTCTTCAGACTCTTTGCCAATAAAGTACTTGAAGACCAAAGGGAAACAAACCATAAAACTGGATAGAGAAGCTATTAGTTACTTTTCGAATTCCTAAGATTCTGGGAATCCTTTTCTAAGAGTTTCTTGTTCACTGGTTTTCAATATTCCTGCCTCCCCACTTCTATCATCATGCTTGGGGTTGCATTCACATCTTGAAAACTTTCTTCCAAAATATGGTTGCTAATTAGAAATTGCTTATAAGCAAAACATATGTCTATGTCCTCACACTCAGCATGTTGTTTTCATGAGCACCCTGGTGCTCTTTAAACATCCCCATCACTCCAGCTTCCTGCACTGATCTCGACAGGCACCGGCCCCTGGAAGGCTCTGTGTGAGCAGCTCTTATAATCAATGTATGCCAGAGCCCGGCTCTGTCTCACCATCCATCTTCCCTATGATTGTTTGTCACTGGCTGGTGGTGTGCTGGAGAGAGTCATGATTGAAATGCCTTCGGTCCACTCTTCCAGAGAGGAGCATTTGGTCAGCGCAGAAGGCTAAGCTCTCCTTGAACTCTGTGACATCCTCAGGGGCCATAAAAAGAGAGACTTCAAGACAGCTTCCCTAATCCCCACCACACACACACACACACACACACACACACACACACACACACAATAGGAGCCAACAGAATCTTTAAAAATCTTCTTGGTGACCTCAGTGAGTCAAGTGGCAGTAGATAGGCCATAAATTCTGATGTTAGTGGCCTCTCAGCTCTTTTCTTTTTTATGTGACTTCTCATTTAAAAGAACAGCTTTGATCAGTTATAAAACAAAAAGCAAATAAATGTGTCCAGAGCTTGGAGAAAAGGAAAACATTTGGCAGGGAATGTTGGAACAATTAAATCTATTGTTACTCTAACTTACAAATTGGAATTACCTGTTCAAGGTGTTCCACTTGCTCAAGTTCTTGCTCTGAAGCCTGATAGAATGCCAGGAAACTTAAGAGTGGCCATGTAATGACCCAAAGTAAACTCCGACATGGATTCCCAGAACTGCTTCCCAAATAAAACACAAGATGAAGCTGCCTTGGCTGCGATGCTTGGTCACAGCACTCCAGTAAATCCAGAGAAAATAGAAGAGACAGTGGTGAGGATGCCCCCCTATATTTATGATATGTCTGTGAATAGGTCATGTTTCCTTGATCTTGGAAACCAACCATTCAGTTAACATCCAGGGTATGTCCCCATTCATTGTAGAAAGGAATATAATAACACTGATGCAGTTTTTTTTTTAGCAAATCTTGACTGAATGTTTACTCTGTGCCAGGCACTGGGTTAAGCACTCAGGGTACTTACTTTCAAATGAGAAAGAGAAAGCCTTGAGGACTAGCTAATGCTTCATTCGGTAAAAACACACACATACCGAATAGAAGGTGTTAACTAGTAGCTACAGGAAATTCTGCAAGACCTGGCCATCACCATCTAAGAAAGCATGTTATACATGAAAACTATCTGCAAAAAATATTAAAAACCGCAGTGCAAAAGCTTATAAAGAAAAAATAAAGTAAAAGCATCTTTCCAAAAGGAGAGAAACGGGAGAGAGAGAGAGAGAGAGAGGAAAAGGGTCTGTGACAGAGGCAGGTTGTGGGGGGGGGGAGGGAAACTGGGGACATTGGTGTTGGGAAATGTGCACTGGTAGAGGGATGGGTGTTGGAACACTGCATGGCTGAAACCCAATCAGGAACAGATTTGCAAATTTCTATCTCACACAAATGTCTATTCGGTAAGAAAAAACAAATAAATAAATAACAATGAAACAGAAACAGAACAAAAACTAAGGACCTTTCATAGAAGCAGTGTGGTAGGTGGGGGAAAAGAGGGGTTGGGGTGGGTGCCTTGGTGGAGGGAGGTGGGCACTGGTGAATGGATCAGTGCTAATACATTGTGTGCCTGAAACTCAATCATGAATGACTTTGTAATTTCATGGTGACTACATTTATTTTAAATGTGTGTGGGTGAGTTGGGGTGGGGGCAGGTAGGAGTGGGGTTGGCAGGGGGTGGGGGTAGTTGTCATTGAGGTTCTGAAAAGCCAGTTTGGAAGAAGAGGATTGGGAGCTGTTCAGAACCTGAGATTTAACCGGACTCAGAAGGGTGAGCACGTGACTCCTCCCCCCTCAGATTCAGGGCTGGGCTTGGTGCTCTACAGGGTCACCACACCTTTGCGCCTCTGCACCACAAGGTTGGGACACTCTCACACAGTTACTGACCCACACCCTGCCCCAGACCCCCAAGAGCTTCAGAAAAAAATTTTGCTTCATTTAGGAGCCTACATGGACACCAGCTTGGCCTTTGGAGGGTGTTCCTTTGCCAGAGCACTTCAGTCTGTGAACAAACCACGGCCCTCCCCCAGCCTTGCCGGCCCCCCAGCACCAAGTTCCCTGAAAATCTTCTAATTTCTCGTTATTATTTCTCCCTAAGTGGTACTAAGAGTCTCACCAGACTCTTCAGAGTGTTTTTATCTTAAATAATTTTCTTATCTAACACATAGTGCCACAGGTATAAGGGCTCAACTGCTATTTGTTACAACCGTGTCTTCCTGATTTCAGATAAAAGAGAAACACATTTCCTTGGAAACTGACTCTTTCTGTCTTTCAACCCATATATGAATTATAACACTTATTTACTTAAAGACAAACAATTATGTTCAACTTACAATACTACTCAAGACAAAAACAAACAAGCGAACAAACAAACAAATAAATTCAAACGAACCTGGCCCTGTGTCTTTGAGAACTCACAGGAGAAAAGCTACTTGAATTTGGGCAACATTCAAAGCACTTTCTCTGATGGAGTGAGAAGATGAATCTGTTCAGGACGGAAATGCCTCCCAAATCAGCAAATCAAAAAACAGACCCAGCTGTGCATTCCAGAAGGTCCCACTATACTCTACTAACAAGAGAAATCCCTGACATTTCCACATTTCTCTTCCCTGGCAGAAGGAACAGTAGAAGTTATATGATACAGATACACTTAGTTACCTCAGATTCTCTGGGTAGTAACCCAGAAAGAGGAAGAAGAGGAGGAGGGCAGCGTGGCTACCTGCTGGCTTGAAGAGAGGCAGACAAAAAGCACAGTGGAACAGAGGACATGCAAGGTTGGAGAAACAACCGAATGTAGAGGCCGAGTGAGAGAAACGAGGTGGGCTTTCTTTGGTTTGTTCCCCAACTTTCGGTATAACAGAAATGAAGAAGCCTGTAATTAGTGAGGATTTTCCTGAACCCTATGAAAATCCAATAATCTGCCCAAGTAGAATGACTGATCAATCTCAGGTCTTTTCTTTTTATAATTCCAGAGTTTGCTATTCCCAAACATTCCGCATTTTCTTTTTGCTCAGAACATCTCCTAATTAATCACATCGAATATATTTGTTGCTATCACTTTATGAAAAAGTTGCATATGAAGTAAAGTAATTACATCATCTTTACTCTAATGTGCATAGATTTGCAAACCTAAACAAAAGGCTAGGAACATGTAAAAATTACAGAAGAAAATAGACACGTTAGATTAGTTAGAAAAGAAGAAATTTAATTTTAAAAATATGCATCAAGGCTGGAGTGATAGTACAGCAGTAAGGCACTTGCCTTGCACAGAACCAGCCTGGGTTTGATCCCTGATACCCCATATGATCCCTGAAGCCAGCCAGGAGTGATCCCTGAGCACAGGGGCAAGAGTGAGCCCTGAGCACTATGTAAGTTTTACAGATTATTCTCATGTGTAAGTAATATGTTTCTAGTACATGTTAAATTGTTCCAGAACACCATAGCAAAAGATCACTTGCAGATTGTTTTTAGAAATAATAACTTCAATAAGTAACATTGATAATACATCATTAAAAATGAAGCACATGAGGGGCCAGAGTGATAGCCCAGCAGGTAGGGCATTTGTCTTGCACACGGCTGGCCCATGCTGGTCCAGGTTCGATCCCGGCATCCCATATGGTCCCCCAAGCACCACCAGGAGTAATTCCTGAATGCAGAGCAGGAAAAACCCCTAAGCATTGCTGGGTGTGACCCAAAAAAGGAAAAAAAAAAAGCACATCAGCAGACCAATGTTATTATATACATTAAAGCAATATATATTAATGTATACATTATGAATGAAACACAGCATGGAGAATCAAGCAACACTTGAAAATAATAAGTAACCATTTATTCTAAGTGGTATTTGTTCCAAGAATGCAAGAACAGTTAATGTAACGCTGTTATATCACTGGCTATATTGTTAGTATATTAAAGAATAAGATTCAGAACAGCTAAAATATTAGATAAAAGTCAATATGCTTGCAATATCTGAATATGGGACGGGTGGCACTTGAAAGGGATGAAGTTCAAACCTTACCGGCACGAGACCCTGATCAAGCCTCAACACACAGCCTGTCCCCAGCCACTCCGTGTGGCCCCAGTTGGTCCCGAGCACAGGAACTGAGCAACGCATCGTCAAGCCCACGCTACCATGTGAATACAGCCAGGAGGGCTCCTATCAAAATATGTTCTTTATAGATACTCCATTGAGATGATGAAATTCAAACATCTGAGCCCAAAAGCTTCTTGCTTGATAGAAAATATGTTCAGATTATTCTTCATAATGTCAAAATTAATGATGTTTACTATTGATGCCATTACTTAAATATTGTTTTAGACGTTATTTAGTGAGCATAGGACTATAAGTAGCAAATGGAGAGATAATTGTTTTCTTTCTGTCAATTTCATAGTTAGATGAATAGATAACCGATCCAGAAAACAGGTAGGCTGCTTGTTTCGCATGTGGCTGGCCAGGCTTAATTCCTGCCATCCAATATGGGCCCCCAAGCTTGCCAAGAGTAATTTCTGAGCAGAGCAAGGAAAAACACATGAGCAGCACTGGGTGAGACCCAAAAACAAACAAATAAACAAAAATAATTCTATGAGGTCCTAAAGTTTTCTGATAGAATTAAAAGCTGTTGTATATAAAGAGGTTTATTCACAATAACAGCCAAAGAAAATAATGTTCCTATTATACAATCCCATGTATCACCTCTGAGAAGAAATAAAAACAAACCTACATTAGGTATGAATAAAAAGATATTGAAATAAAATAAAATGATAAAAATAATGACTAAGTGGTAAGCAATCTGCCTTGCAGACACAAGGCTGTGAGTTGCCTCCCTGGAACACTCCACAGGGCATGTGCAAACTCAGTTGTGCTGCCATTTGGAGTTCTTAGAGCAATCTCTGGCAAGCACCACAACTGAAGGTTTGTAGCACCTCAACCAAGAATGTGAGAGAACCACAATTAACATGTGGGACCACCAGGAAGTGCCGCATGCTAGTGTATGTAAGGCCCACTTCCTCCACTCATCATGCAACAATCAAAGGAACCTACAAAAATAAAGGAGCGGAAGATATCTGTGTCCTCTCTTAGGAAGTCTCTGTCTGATGAGGACATCAATTCCCTCAAAATTGTTGTGTTTTATAGTTATTACACCATATATACCAAATGTTAGATAAATTTAAGTTTTAAAATGAAATAACATCAATAAAATATCAAGAGAGAGTTGAAAAAGTCTTAGAAAAACTCTACAATAAAGGAACTATCAGATTACAAAATGTTTTATAAGGCTGTAACACCCTAAGCAGCACCACATAGTACAGAGTGGAAAAATAAGCACCAACGTTGTGCGGTACAGAGTGGAAAATAAGCATACCAATAAATCAGAGACTCTTTGGCAAGGGACGAAGCTTAAACTATTGGAGTAGGTGCTTTGCATGTGAAGGCCCAGTTCATCCTGGCACTACATGGTCCCCTGAACCCTGTAGACCAACCCCACATGCGCTGCTTTGTAGCAGCCCTGAAAACAAAATACGTGGAACAAAATCAGGAAATCTAGAACCACAACTAAACATTATATAAAAATGAAGTAGAGAAAATTTTGCTGAATAAAATATAATGTGATACATGTGGTTTTACATATGGGGAAAAGGAAGATTATTTTAAAAATTGTATTACCCAACAGAAAATAGGAGTCAAAGCTATAGCACAGCGGGTAGGACATGTCTTCTATGCGGCAGACCCAGGTTCAAACTCCGGATTCCATATTGGTCCTCTGAGCACCGCCAGGAGTAATTCCTGAGACTAGAGCAGAAGTAACCCTTGAGCATTGCCAGGTGTGACCCCAAAAAGCAATATATATACATGGTGTATTTGATATGCCAAAAACAGTAACAATAATGTACCTCATTCCCAATGAATGGAGTCATTACTGGTGCCCATTTGAGCAAATTGATGATCAATGGGAAGACAAGTGATACAAGTGATAGACATAGAGATAGAGAGAGAGATAGAGAGAGATACATATATAGTATTTACTTAATATTTACTCATTATGTATAAATTTTGAGGTACTAATACAGGGAATAAAATAGACATTTTAAAAAAATCTCAATTTTGTGAAGCTAATAAAATATCTTAGTACAATTATAATTTATCAAGATAAATTTTGCTACATAAATTTTCATTTTTCTCAGTGACAAAAGGGCCAAGAAAAATCCAAAGTGTTTTCAAATTCAGGTATGTGGGCCACCTGTGGCTGATTCCTTCGGACCTTCTTGGAGCCAGAGACTTGGGGGGAGAAGCCGAGACCCTCCCACCAGGAAGTCACATGGCCGCACCCAGAATTCCTCCCAGGGCCATTGCAACCTCACTCCAGCCATGGATCACACATGAATCTAGAAACCACCAGAGGACCAACAAACCGGCAGACATGATACGGGCCCGAGCGGCAGTGTGACTTCTCAAAAACAAAGAAACAAAACTGTGTGTAGGCACAACTTCTACTCTGTAAGAACATAGCAGTAATTTCTTATACAGGGGGACCACATGGCCCAGTGGGTCCAGGTTTAGATTTAATAATCCCTATTAACCTTTTCTAAGAATGTGTTTTGTGACCATATTTAGCAAATGCAGTCTAACACAGCAATATAAGCTAGATTATTCAGAATAGGCTCAGGATAGTTCTAAACAGTAGTTGCAAAACCCGAAATAACAATGATCCAAATTCACACATAACAACCCAGGGAAAGTTTATGACTATGTCTATACCATTACTACTTATATGCTGCAACAATTGATGCAATTATTGCCAGCTAGTGGAGCAGGCATGGGGGTGGGTGGGGAGGGTAGGAAAGGAAGGTCCTTGGTGGTGGTGGGGGCACACTGGTGATGGGACTGGTGTTGAATGATGAATGTTTATGACAACGGTACTATGAAAACTTTGTACTTTGTAAATCACAGTGTTCAAATAAAGGGAAAAAAAGGAAAAATCCAAAGAGAAATGATAAATGCACAATATTTGCAATACTATCCTCACAAATAGATGGAAAATTTCTACAAATCTCTAAGGGAAAGACCAAATATTCAATATAAAAATGTGTAAAGGTCATGAGCAATAAATACAAAGAAAACATTACAAATGAATCTAAAAATTGACCTTGCTGTTTAGCTTCACTTCTGCAACCATGTAACCTCAACATTATACTCTTTATATAGGCTATATAGCCAATAAATAAAGCATTTAATAATAGTTGATGTTGTTAGAAATGACCTATTCCACACATTGTCAGTAAGTAATTGTGTAACTTGGTACATTTTGAAGGACAAATTCTGAACATCTATTAGGATTAAAAGGTATATATCCTTGGAAACAATGATTTCATTATTAAAACCTTTCTACATACTGACTTACTCCTACAAAATCATTGTGCTTTACAGTATCTTTTGTAATAGGAAAAGTCTAGGAAAAATATCTAAATGTCTATCAGAAGGGCATGGTTAAATGCCAATGTATACAGTCACTAAATGACATTTTGGTCAACAATGACCTTCTAGTGTGATGGGGTCCCAATGACAGTCCCATATCAGGTTCTGTGTGGGGTGTGCAATTATACCTGATTGAGCCTGTCCAGATTTGTGCCATTAAAACCCTGTGAGGTTCATACCATGACAAAACGTATCTCCCCAACATACATGTGGTCATGAGAGAACAAAGCAACTTTAGATGCTCTGAAGTGTTATTAACAATCCTAATATATCATCTTTGTTTTGAAAAAGCGTGCCGTGGAGAAGGGTATTTACTTTGCGGCCCATTTATTTACCATAAAAGAAAATAAATAAATAAATGTTGGGTGGAATGCATGTCCTTTATCCTGTGTGGAAATGGGCTTGTCTGAGAAGTGCAAGAGACTCAGAATGACTGTTAGAGGGGGAAACTGGGGGCCAGAGTAATAGCCCATCCGGTAGGGCATTTGCCTTGCACACGGCTGGCCCATGCCGCCCGGGTTCAATCCCCAGCATCCCATAATGTCCCCCAAGCACCGCCAGGAGTATTCTTGAGTGCAGAGCCAGGAGAAACCCCTGAGAATTGCCGGGTGTGACACCCCCCCCAAAAAAAAGAGTGGGAAACTGGGCAGTAGGGTGGACATTAACCTCACGCTCCACCAGGCCACGTTCCACTGTGGAGCATCACACTGCAGGCCCAGCCTCTCTGTGTGCACATGCTCGTGGGTTCCGTGTCCAGTGCCACCCACTTGGGCAACTGGCATCGGCACCAGAATTAGTTTTTCTTTTGTTTCGAGCTGCTTGAGACCTCCTCTCCCAAGCTCTGTGACTCTCCTGTGTCACATCATTGCTTCTTACTACACTTCTCTTGCCCGTCTTGTACCTAACCTCCTCCCTCATCTTGTACCTAACCTCTTGCCCATCTTGTACATAACCTCCTCCCTCACTTCCAACCCCTGCTAGACACAGAGGAATCCTCTTATCCAGGCCCCTGGCTCCTTTCTGACTAGTCTGAACATAAATGTCTCAAGAGCTGAGACGTTGTGTAGCTTTCTCTAAACCAGCATGCCTTGGAAACAGTGAGAGAAGATGGAGTTAGGTTTCCGTTGCCCCTCATTGATCCTCCCCCTACCCCAGGGAGGGAGGAATCTGCTGACTCCCAACACAGAGAAGGAAAGTGGATCTTGTACATTTGATCTGAGGGTGGGCCAATAAGACTCATATGCCTCACTCTACACTCCAATCTGATTCCAGAGACCCGTTCCCAGGCTGATCCCACCAGCATTCCTAAGCCAGCAATCCCATAAACCTCAGAACCCCAGGGTGACCTCCGGAAGAGTTGGTAATCACAATTGCATTGACTATCACATGAGCCCCAGAGAGACCCACTTTCAGCCTCCAAGTTGCAAGGGCTGGTGGACAGAGTAATTTAGATGGAAAGAAACACTTGCCTACCCATGAAACCAGATCCTATAGCACCAGAGTGTGGGGACTGTACAGCTGGAGTCTGAGGACCAAGCCCCAACTACCTTACAGAGTATAATTGTTTCTCTTCCTTATTTATGACCCCAATACCCTAAATAAGGTTTCGAAAGAAAAAACAGGCAAAATTATATGATCAGAGAGTCAGTGAAGTAACAGTGGCATAAGGGTTTCTTGATGTCCAGGGAGTCTCACTGGTTCCTAGGCTGATATGCTGCACTGCCAAGGAGGTATGAGGCGGGGTCCACGTCCTGTCCTCTTTACGGGGCCTCCTTCCTAGGTTGATGTTCAATTATTCATTTAGGGAATGAATCCTTTTCCTTTCCTTTGCTGCCCCTCTTTTGATCTCTCTTGGTGCAGTGCCTCTGTTAACAAAAAGAAAATACAGCATGTTTGAGACAAAGTGTGTGCAATTCTTTTTCCAGAGAGGAGGCCTTTGAAGAAAAGGCGAGTGATCAGAATAAAGAGAGGCAACTGGGAGGGAGGGGCTGGCTGGTCAGAGACAGGAAGAAGGGGGCTGTGGGCTGGCAGGGCAGACTTTGATCTCTCCAACAGGCTTTTGCCTTTTGTGGTTTCTTTATTTCATTGTGTGGGTGAGAGGAGTCTTCTGCAAGAGTCCAGAGAGTTGTGTTGGGGGGAAGGGAGGTGAGACTACAAGTCTTAAGAACAACAGAATCGGATGCAGGCACCGTTTCCGCTTATTTTGAGCGTCTGTCTTGGAAGTGTTAGCCTCCTCCTGTTAGCCAGTTTCTACATACATGCCCACTCACCCACAAACACACACCCACATACAAATACCCATACCACTCACACAGATCCAGACCATGCTCATTCACACACAAATTTATAGCACAGCATCCATCTCTACTCACTAGTACACGTATCCCCAGCCAGGGCACAAGCATATTCATATTCATACTGTTATTTTTCACATCTGGCCACATTCACAAAATCACACTCAAAGTCACACTCACACATTTACACACACATACACCCTCACACAAGTGTATATGCATTGTGTATATACACTCAACACACCTGCCCCACATCTACACACTGGGAGTTGTTCCTGCAGAGACAGTTTGTGCAAACACAACCAAAGACAACTCCGTGCAGTCCGTTCCCTTGAGTCTGTGGTCCCCTTCCTGTCACCCGCCTAAGGCCCACCAACAGGCAGGGCTGACTGTTCTTGCATGCTCTAAATCTCTGATATAGTCAAGTTCTTCCAGGTGCTTTGCCTTGGAACTTCGCCACTCCCAAATCTGCTACCAGCTCTAAACTAATCTCTTTTAGCCATTTGTAACCAAAGTGGGTGACACCTTCCTTCATAGATGCTGGAACCATGTGTGAGGCAGAAAGTAGTCACTTTTTTTTCACTTTTAAAACAAAGATTTCCAAGTGGAGTGTCGGGGAATGCCACTGGGGTCCCCGACAGTGCCATGAAGCCGAGTTCCATTCTACCTCCAAAGCCCACGGGAATGGATGAACTCAGGAATCCGATGCAGTTTTAAAATGCTTTACTTATCACAGGTTCAGGCATACAAATCAGCAATAGGAAAAAACCTGTGCTTAGAATTCCCAGCTAGAACCCCAGCCACGTGTAGGCCAAGATGGCTGCCACCTCGTGTAAAGGCCCTGTAAAAAGGAGACAAAGACAAGACTCCCAAGAAGAGTGCAAGCCCCAAAAGAGAGCCCAAAAAGAGAACGAACAAGAGGAAGCAGACTAGTTTTATACCCCTGCAACTCAGACCTCCCACTATTATGGGAAGCAGGGAGGGTCAATTGCTCTCAGGTAATTTCTCCCAGCACCTCACCTAGGCCCTTTTATATGCTAATGTTTTGAGCCAAGATCTTCCTGGAAATGCCTTTATAGGGTAGAGAAGGGGGTTTCTGAGATGGCATGCCTCTGTACCAAAGACTATACTAATGCTAGTTAAATATTTCTCCAAGCCTCCACAAGAGTTTCCTCTACTTCAGGGTAGTTTTGTATTTTAGTTGCCTTTGAGTTATCAGGGAGCCATGCTTGCTTGCTTGGAGGCAAACAGCATTTCTCTCTGGTCTAATTACTTAGAGATCCAACGTGGCCAGGCAAATATGCTGGTAAGATCTAGCTAGTCCCACGATGATTGTGGTAGCATGAGAGAATATTTATACCAGCCAGTACAGAATACATGGTCAGATAAACCACCACATTTAAACTACCCCACTGTCTACAAAGTGATCTGCAGGAGGCAATCCAGGGCAGATGCAGAGGCTTTTGGGAGTCCTGCAACAGGGGAGGGTGTGAGTAATTTTTATGTGTGTATCAAAAGAAAGCCTACCTAGTAGTTGAATTTTAGGAACCTTCTTTTCTTTTTTAAGTTGGTATTTTTTTGGGGGTTATATCCAGTGATGCTCAGGGATTACTCCTGGCTCTGCTTTTAGGAACTATTCCTGGCATTTCTCAGGGGACAATATGGGATGTAAAGAATAGAATCCAGGTCAGGCACGTGGGAGGCAAGCCCCCTAGTAGCTGAACTATCTCTCCAGCCCCCAGAACCTCTGCATAAAGCGAAGACAGTGATGACTAATAGCAGTGTTTCACATGGCAGGTCTCCTGGAACCTCTTCTTCTATGTGGGCAGACCTCAGCCCCCAGAATGAGGCTGATGGTGGTGCTTCGGAGATTTGTTTCTGTCCCTTTAGTCCATATTTCTATTTAGCATTTCTTTTTTTTTAGGAACTTATTTATTGTTTCTTGTCCTCCTTTATTTGAGTTCATTTCCATAAGGCTACACCATTTGCTGTGTGGAGTTTACAGATATGTTTTCAAAGCTTAGAACAGTGCCTGGCATTTAATGGTACCGAATAAAACTTTGTTCGGAGAATAAATGCGCAAATGAGAGATTTTATTGAACACAGCTAGGTATCAGGTACTGTGAAAGACCGTCCTATTCTCAGTCCTCAATTTCATCCTGACTCTGAAAGGTTGTACAAGGCAGGAAAGTAGAAAAGGAGCCGGAGCAATAGCACAGCAGGTAGGATGTTTGCCTTGCATGCGGCCAACCCAGTTTCAATCCCCGGCATCCCATATGGTCCCCAGGAACCGCCAGGAGTAATTCCTGAGCGAAAAGTCAGGAGCAAACCCTGAGCATGGCCGGGTGTGACCCAAAAAAAAGCAAAAAAAAAGGAAAGTAGAAGAATCCACCAGGTGACACTGATTATTACTTAAGAAGTGACAGAAGCTGAGTTATGTATTGAGGAGACACTAGATGAGAGCCGTATATAGAAGAGGAATTGACATGATTTGAGACTGTGACTCCATGATAGAGTTCAGAGGAAGGAAGGAGGGAAGAGAAGGAAAAGGAAAGAGAGGGAAAGATCCCAGGCAGAGCACTCATTTGTGGGACATTTGCTAAGATACAAAGCAGACAGGGAAATTGCAAGCTCACTTTCAGATGCTGAGCTGAAGTCTGCTCAAATTCTGCAAAGGGATAACCTACAAGGCAGTGGGGACTTAGAAGGCAGCCCCCAGAAGCAACAAAGGCTGGCGACAGACCTTCAGCACTGTGGCCAAATGCAGAAGCCAGAGGCTGTAGCAGTGGAGACAGTTTCCCTCAGACATTCCACAGGATGGAGGAAGAGTAGCGGGTCCAAACCCGAAAGGCACATTACCCAGACACAGAAACATCCCGGGACTCCAAAAAGGAAGATACTTTCTCAAAATGTGGAGCTTACAGTGTTTTCCTGTTTAGGAAAGCTGACTCTAACCTAGTACCATCCCACTGTGGTACTAGGTTAAGTCAGCTGGGGATCCTGCACTGAGCCCCCTCTCAGGGACTAGGTGTGAGGTCTGAGACTGCAAATTGGCTATTGGGGATCAACCTCTTTCCCCTAAAGTCAGCTTCTGAGCCTTCTTCTTTGGGGAGTTGCCATGATGCCATGAGGCTTCTTTCTGCTACTCGTGTTAAAACTGGCCTATACTTCCCGATCCCTGTACAAGGCTGCTACTCCCTCCCCTCCAGGCCTCTGGGCTGCGCTTTCATCTTCAGGCCTGCCTGAAGTCAGCCTGCATGCACCACAGTCACTTAAATGGTGGTAATGTGTGCTCAGTAATCAGTGCTCTTGCTCACTGCTCTTCCTCAGTGCTCCTGCTCTTGCTGAGTGCTCAGTGATCTGGCTGAGTGCTCAGTGCTCTTACTGAGTTTTCAGTGCTTTTGCTGAGTGCTCACTTCTCTGGCTGAGTGCTCAGTGCTCTGTGTTTTGGCTGAGTGCTCAGTGCGCTGGCAGAGTCTGATGAGTTTTGTCTTCCATGCCCCAAGCTTATCCTATATTCCCTCCCACACCCCTGAGAATAAAAGAAAAAGAAAAAAACTATAACTTATCTTCCTTTTTCAATGGCACCTTTGCTTAGAGATTGATTCAATGAATTTTGAGATTGCAAATGTCTAAGTCATCATTTGGCCCATCAGGACCCAAAGCTAAGTCTTGACCTGTGAAACTTGTGGATGAGTTAGCTCAGGAGTAGGCTCCCAGTGGCCTGAGCTACACGGGAAAGGTAGTGCTACTCCTAGTGTTTGTTTCAGCCACTTCCAGAAAATGCTCTCCAGGCAGGAGGGTAGATGCACATTTATCACGTGCTTCCAAGGAGCAGCTAGCCTGCATGGGAGTGGAACCTGACTGTATCTCGACAAGGATACAGTTGAAATGCAAAGGAAGCATCTCTCCTTTTCAGACAGGACAAGAGATAAGAGATGAGGAGGCAGGAGCAGAGGGTTTGGGCATGGAACAGCCAGCAGCATCCTGGAGCTGGAGAGTGCCCCCTAGGTTTTGGGCATGGAACAGCAACAGCATCTTGGAGCTGGAGAGTGCCCCTAGGGTTTGGGCATGGAACAGCAAGCAGCATTCTGGAGCTGGAGAGTGCCCCTAGAGTTTGGGCATGGAACAGCAAGCAGCATCCTGGAGCTGGAGAGTGCCCCTAGAGTTTGGATATGGAACAGCAAGTTGCATCCTGAAGCTGGAGAGTGCCCCTAGGGTTTGGGCATGGAACAGCAAGCAGAATCCTGAAGCTGGAGAGTGCTTCCCTATTGTGTCTAAGGACATTCTCCCTTTTTGTGCTCTGTTCTCTCATGGGGGATTGAAACAACCCTAGCTGCTTTTATTGCTCTCTCCAGAATGATGAGACTTTGGAAAGTCATGCACAGCTGGCACACCACACAGAGGCACTGAGCCCTGCTCTCCTGCTTCCCATCTGTGCCTCTCCATGGTCCAGAGCTGCTGTGAGGCCCAGCACAGACCTAACTTTTGCCTATACAGCACTGAGGGAGTGAGTCTGCACACAGGTTGGTGCGGCCCCTGTGCCCAGGATACAGGCTCAGCAAACCTGAGCGGCTCTGGAAGAAGACTGAGAGGCAACTGGCAAGAGAACAATGGAAATGATTTCTTCCTGGGCGGCCGCTCCTGGGCTCTGCTAGTGCAGGAGGCTCTGTGCCTCTCCAAGAGGAAGCATATTTGTTATTCCCTTTTTGAGAAATCACAAGAACCTGCATTCAGAAAAATCACAGATTTTGTTGTTTTCTGCCTCCTTGGGGAAGACGAGGAGGGGGCCAACATAGTGATTCCCAAGCATTTGAGCAGTGGTCACTTTGGATATGTGTGGGGGGGGGCTGCCGTGGGTGAACCCATACTTTTCATCTCTGGCGGGCCCTGAGGGAGCTTTGAGGGTTCCCAGAGCTTAGATGAAATTGACAGATCTGCTCACAGCAAGCAGCAGAATAAATAACAAAGCATCCAGCCCTACAGCTCAACTCCTAACACAGCAAATGTTACCATGTCACAATAGGAGAAACCAGGGGTAGATGGTTCACCATTTCACGAGGACCAGAAGTTGTCATTCCTGTTCTTTATTCCCTGTCCAGGAATATGCAGATGTCAACCCATTCTTGCTCTCTTTTAGAAAATTGAGAAATGTGGCAATAGAAAGATAGCACAGGGGCTAAGGCCTTTGCCTTGTACATGGTCAGCTCTGGTTTGACCCTCAGTTTTTTGCATATGGTCTCCTGAACACCACTAGGAATATAATCCTTGAGAATACATTCAGGGAGTAAGCCCTAAATCCATTCAGGTATGGCTTCACCCAAACAAGATAACAGTAATAGCAGTCAGTTTAAAATAGGGAACATTCCCACGACCTCTGTCAGCCTCCAACCTTCCCTAGGCTGGGATGCGCCATATACACATACATTTGCACTCATTGTCACACAGGCTGAGAGGGACTATTCTCCCTGGAACTGGATGACAGAGTACAGAGGCTGGCTCCCTGAACATGATCCATATTCTATTAAGGCAAAGGCTGTGGGCTTGCCACAGGGCCTTACTGCTAACTGTTATTTATCTGCCTGGCTTCTCCATCAGCTATTCGTCTTTGCTCTTTTATCCTGCAGGATTTGGGCTAGAGTCCTCAAGGCTAGATGCCTGCTGGTGTGAATGAACATGATGCAGTCCAGCTCCCAGATGGTATGGAGCGCCTGTATCTGAGTGTCCCGACAAGAGGGCTCAGGGCTGCTGCCCAGGCAACTAGACTGAGAGAAGTACAGGAGCATGAGGCACAAAAGACCCAATGATGGCACCCAGAGGCTCTGAGGTTTGTTGGCTCTCTTATGCACCACGCTCAGGGCTTGACTCCAGGAAAAGTGATGTGGTCTCCTGGTGCTTTAGCTTCCCTCATGTAAACGCCATGAAGGGGGTGTGTGTGTGTGTGTGTGTGTGTGTGAGAGAGAGAGAGAGAGTGAGATACTGAATGTACTAACGCTGCCAGTAATAGAAGCAGCAGAGTTCCAACACATAAAGCAGTAAGCACATGGTGAGCACTGACGAGGCAGAGCTCATCATTCCTGACATCATCTTCCCCACCGCTATGTTCAGCAGCATCAACCCAGCCTCAAAATGCACGCAGACCAGGGGCTGGGAAGTCAGACCCCGCAGGAAGGCAAGGACTGCTTCAGTAGCTCCAACCATATGGACAGAAATACCCCAGAGCATGAGCCATGAGTGGGTTCTTGAGGCTGTAAATTGTCCATGGGTAAAGGGGCAGCCAGCAGGTAGACTGGTAGCATCATCGCTATGATCTTGTTAGCACACCCTACCCCCACAATGGCTCCTATGCGTGCACATGACCTCCAAATGCTTCTTTCTTTTGCCTATCCACTGTTGTGCCACCACCCCTGGGGTCACCATCCTGTGACCCCATCCTGGAGTCACAGGATGGAGCGGATGAGCCAGGAGAATAACACTGTAACCTCACCCCATGGCTCTGAATGAGCAGGTCAGCCAGATGAGTGTGCAGGTTTGAGAGATTGGCACCATGTACTGATAAGATGTTTCCAGAACCTTCTCTCTTGAAAATACTCCATTTGTTCAAATTATCTCTGCTGCTTGAAGCTCCAGTCCCTCCTGCTGGGTTTTGCCCTTCCCTCCGCATTTGCCCTCCTCGCTCATGCTCTTCCTCTCAGTTCCCACAGCCGTGTGTCTCTGGAGTCTCCTTCTTCCATCACATGTGATGCTGCTCTTTCTCTCCCTCTCCCTCTCCCACTCTTAGCACTGCCACCTAGTTTGCTCACTACACATACTTTCCCCTAACTGCCTCCTAGTCTGCTCACGACACGTGCTTTTCCCTCCCTGGAATCTCCTATGTCTAAAGAGATCCCATCCTGTGCCATCCCCACCCACCCCTCAGCTCTCTGACTTGCTCTGGCCAGCCCCTTATGGCTGCCCTCCACCCCAACTGAGGAACACACCAGGTCCAGGCTCACTGGCCTCCTGATGGGGCACTGGTAGGGCCACGCTGAGATACATGGTTGTGTGCCTGGGCAACAAGACCAGGAGAAAAGCAGTGAGGGCTTCCACTGTCTGTACCACTGTCTTCCCGTTCATCATCGATTTGCTCGAGCGGGCCCCAGTAACATCTCCATATGTCCTGTCTCATGCTAGTAGAGCCCAAGCTTGCTCCAGGAACATAAAGAGCCTCAATCCATTCTGGAATGAGGTCTATAATTGGACTGGTATTTGGCATATCAAATACAACACGGGTAGCTTGCCAGGCTCTGCCGTGCAGCGTATAGCATACTCTTGTAGTCATCTCTAAGTCCAGCATTTATTGATGAACCAGCGGCCGCAGCAAGTGGCAAGCTGGGCTGTGATAGGCTGGTCTGCTGGGCGGAGTTCTGATGAGAGAGAAGTCCAGATGTGGAAAATGGAGGCCCTCATGGAGTGGGGGTCGTCTGGCTTGTTGCAAGGCTCCGCTGGGGTGGCGGGCCAGGGCTAGAACCTGCCATCCCTCCTGGGCGCCCTGTGAGCGGCTGGGCACAGGGAGAGCAAATAGCAGCTCTGCCTCATGTCTCTCGGGATCAGCATACCTGAGCCGGATTAAAAAGACTGCAGCAGGGTGGATCTTGATGAGCCAGGCTGTGATAGGCTGGTCTGCTGGGTGGAGTTCTGATGAGAGAGAAGTCCGGATGTGGAAAATGGAGGCCCTGATGGAGTGGGGGGGTCGTCTGGCTTGTTGCAAGGCTCTGCTGGGATGGCGGGCCAGGGCTAGAACCTGCCATCCCTCCTGGGCGCCCCATGAGCGGCTGGGCACAGGGAGAGCAAGTAGCAGCTCTGCCCCATGACTGTCTCTGGATCAGCATACCTGAGCCGGATTAAAAAAAGACTGCAGCAGGGTGGATCTCGATGAGCCGGGCTGTGATAGGGCTTCCATTAGTCCATAAAGAAGAGAGGATGGTTCTTTTTTTTTTTAAATTAATACTTTATTATATCACTGTGAGATATACAATTACAACATTGTTCATGTTTGGAGGCTTCAGTCACATAGTGTTCCAGCACCCGCCTCCACCAATGCCCATATCCCACCACCAATGTCCCCAATTCCCTCCTCCCTCCCATAGTCTGCCTAAATGGCGGGTTCTTTATCTCTTTTCCTTTCTCCTTCTCTCTCCCTTCCTTCTCCTACACATTGTGGGTTGCACTACATACACTTGGAAGCCATCCTGTGCATTTTTTTTGCTTGTATTTAATGTTCAGTTCTATGTTGGTATCAGCCCTTTCGACATTTATTCACACATGTTCCCTTCTCTGTCTTACCTAACCTCTGACTCCTCACGTTTGCAGTAATTTCCACTTTTGGTAAGATCGCCTGATATATTTATGTCATGTAAATAAATGCAGCCATTCTATGTCTCTCTCTTTCCTTCTGACTAATTTCACTCAACATGATCCTTTCCATGTCCATCCATTTATAGGCAAATTTCATAACTTCATTTTTTCCTGACAGCTGCATAGTATTCCATTGTGTAGATGTACCACAGTTTCTTTATCCAGTCATCAGTTCTCAGGCATACTGGTTGTTTCCAGGTTCTGGCTATTGTGAATAGTGCTGCTATGAAAATAAAAGTGCGGATTGTGTTTCCGCTGTGTGTTTTTGGCTTCCCAGGGTATATTCCCAGGAGTGGTATGGCTGGGTCAAAAGGGACCTCAATTTCTAGTCTTTGGAGGAATGACCATATTGTTTTCCAGAAAGGTTGTACAAGCTCGACATTCCCACCAACAATGTATGAGAGTCCCCTTTTCCCCACATCCACGCCAGCAGAGCCTGAGGATAGAAGAGTGTTTTGATGGATTCGGCAGGTGGGAGGAAGAAAGTGTGGTATAAAGGGCTGGAACCTACAGTAGGGTGGGCAGCAGGGAGTGGGTTGGGTCTGCTGGGGAGCTGGACTCCATGTTAGGTGGTAGGTAGCATCATTAGACCAAGGAGAACAGCTGGGAAGGAAAAGGGCTGGGCCATGTCTCCATTCTGAGCAGGGAGGTTGTGAGCCCGGGAGGTTCCTGAAATCAGCATTTGGTCATCGAGCCCATCATCAGGAGCAAGGATCACCTTCATCAACTCCAGTCCCTGTTCGCCTCTGCTTTGAGGCATGTGCACTCATGCCTGTTTGGGAAACACAGGTAAGCTGGGCTCCTGTCCCCAGCATCAGAGTGCTCATGGCAAGGGGATCCTCCAGTGGTTTCTCCCAACCTAGTGGGACTGATGGGACTGACTAGTCCTGCCATGATTCAGGGCCTCAGTCCCTTGAAGCTTGTTCTTACCTGGAAGAATTTCCAGCGAAGAACTTGGTCTTTTTCCTAGTTTCTCGGGGGAGTTCTCTTGCCCTGCCTGTTGAGCCTGTCTAGATCCAAGTCAACATGGAAAGAGTGGTGAGCTCCATGGACACTGAGGGTGCCCGGGAAAGGCAGAGCACATCTAAAGGAAAACATGCATTCTGAGAGCAGGGCCTGACTGCAGCAGAGAGCAGCAGGCCAACATTGGCCAAGTAGAAAATTGCTGGTGTAATTTTCAAGGAAATATCCCATGGGAGCTCCAGCGGGCTGACTTGGTCTTTAGCCGGTAAGTAGGCACCATTTTTTGGAGCATTCTAATATTGATAATCAGTACTCAGTCTTATACATTTAAAACTTTATTCTCAATCTCAGGAGATAGCTCAAAAGGTGGAGCACATACTATTGTCTGGCTCAGAGTCCCAACCCCACCAGCTTCCTGCAATAGAGTCTCCAGTGCAGGGACTCCAGGCTCGGAGAAGGTGGACAATTTAGTGCGACTGTGCTCATCTCTGACACTTAGTCTCCAGGAGCTCCTGATGATGCCCCGCTGGCCTCCACTACCACCAGCACTAGCTCTAAACTGTAGGCTGACATCAGATGGCCAAGCATAGCTGGGAGATGTCCATGGATTCTAGGGTACCACTAGAATCTGTCCTTCCTATGACTCTAAAATGTTGTGTGTGTGTGTGTGTGTGTGTGTGTGTGTGTGTGTGTGTGTAGGGTCGGGAAGAGAAAGAGATTTATTGCCAGACCTATAAAATATACTTGTCTCCCAAGTCGTTGTAAATTTCAGGTAACTATTCAATGGAGCATGCATAACTAAGGAAATTTAAGTTCAAGGGTAAGTATGCCGCATGTGATATTTGGGGCAGAGGTCTGACATTTACAATGGATAGGGTAGAAACTCTGTTCCTCAACACTGCTGTGCCAAGGTTCAGTCAGGGAGACAACTGGAGTGGATCCCACCCCAGGGGCAGGTTCAGTTAGTAGCTGTCTTTGCTTCTGAACATCCTACTTGGGCAATGAGCAATTCTGTGTAGGGGTAGGGGGTTCAGGGCATGACACTCTCTCCCTAGGAGAAATATATCTCTTGCTTCCATATTTTTTCTTATCTTCTCATCTCCCACCATGTTGGGAGTGAAACAGTGAAACCACAGTTTTCAAGGGTGGGAATTACAAAGAATCCTTCATCCTTATATGATGGACAGTCTGCAATGCCATCTCTCCTCCTTTCTCCTCTCTAGACCACAGGGACAGGCCAGCTGGTAATAGGTCAGATAGCTCCAGCTAGAATCAACGTTCCAATGCTCCCCCCAACCCCATACAGAGACTTTAGGAGAGGTTCCTCAGGACTTCCCCTCTCAGAGTCACTTCATTGCCACTGATCCTGGGGAAGTCACTGGGTTGTAGTGGCAGCCCCACAAGAACATGACTCCATGTAATGACGCCAGGTTTGGAGAAGGTGGACAATTTAGTGCAACTGTGCTCATCTCTAATACTTAGACACAAAGTCTGGACAAGGGGAATATCCATTATGAAATCTCAACACCATAAGAGTCTCCTGGATGTCACAGTCTCCTGGGATGAGGAGAACTAGTGTTCAGTGGAGAAGGGACTGCGTGGGAATTCCGAGGACCTGCACACTGCTGGTCTAGGAGGTCACCTTCTACATGACCTGGGTTCTTGCTGCAGGAACTTTGTGGTATTGCTGCTATTGCAGACGTACTGTGGGAGGAAGGAAGGGAAAAGAAGGTCAATGGGAGCTTCCCAGTCAGGAGCATCAGGAGAGGGAAGAGGTAACCTCACCTCCCACGAACCATTCTCTCCGCTCAGAGGCCAAGGTCTTTTCATTGGCTAGATGGGGAGAACATGGAGTTAGTTTAATGGAAAGGAGAGTGGGATTGAGTTGGGTGATGGGGACTCAGACCCCAGCTTCCCAGAAGCCTGTGCAATAGACTCTTAAGTCCCTTCATGGAATCACAGCACACTCTGATGTCAACACTTTCAGATGCGAACACACATTTCACAGGCAAGGGAAACTGAGGTGCATTCCAAAGAAAGCACATGACATTTGGATGCTAAGGCACATCTCCCACCTTTTAATAGTTTTCGTCACCACTCAGCCATTCAGTGAGGAAACCAGAAGTTATTCAGTAAATGTGCTGGCTGTGTTATAATGACAATTTAGCACCATGACAATTTTGGGAGCCATCCAACATGTCATAAGGGAAATTCAAATTGGATTTATCTGACTTCCAAGATGCTTTACTTCCCTGCCATCACTCTGCCTTGCCCTGCCTCCTGTCACGCAGATGAGTTGTTGGGGTTCACTCAAGCTCAAGGTTCCTGCCAGGCCCAAGGTTGTGAGGTCAGACAGCTCTGGTTCTACTAGGTTCACCCAGAAATCACTAGAACTTCTTGGTCTGTTATTCCCCTGTAGCTGGTCATCCTTTGTGCTATGTCAGCTGATAAATATCATCAGTGTTCTCCATGTCCTGCTACATGGGACCAGCAATGTCTCACCAGAAATTCGTGTGTGGGGGCCGGAGTGATAGTCCAGCGGGTAGGGCATTTGCCTTATACGCGGCCGGCGCCAAAGCCGGCCCGGGTTCGATCCCTGGCATCCCATATGGTCCCCGAGCACCGCCAGGAGTAGTTCCTGAGTGCAGAGCCAGGAGAAACCCCTGAGCATTGCGGGTGTGACCCAAAAAGCAAAAAAAAAAAAAAAAAAGAAAAAAAAGAAAGAAAAGAAATTCGTGCTTAAGATAAATCCAATTTTGTACATGGAGAGCTAAGTCCTCAAAGAGAACAGGGAAGAGAAGAATCTTGGTCCTGCAATGTCCATGTGCTTATGGGGCAGAGACGTAATACAATAGTCACAAGGCAATCTGAAGGCAAGCTGTTACTGGACAGAAAAGAAACTTAAGTTTCTTTTCTTAAATGGTTTGTGCAAGAAACCCTTACTCCAATGTGACATGGAGACTCCCCGATGCATTTCAGTTCTCAAAACAAACAAAAGATAAACCAAAAACAGTTTTTCTGAGATGGTACAATATGCTGGGTGGTCTGATATATCTCTGCTCATTTAGTCGGCATTATTAACCCAGCAGAGATTAAGTAGCTAATAAAACGCAAGAATGAGCTCAGTGAATGCTGTCGAGGGATGCACGTGGAAAGATGAGAGAGCTCCTGTCTCACAGAGAGTGAACACAGGCGCCCACCTGAACTCAATCCTCACCGACCCGCACGCAGCATGTGAGCTCCCTCTCTCCACCGGCAGGTTTGCAGCTGGTGCAGTGAGCCTGTAGATAAGCAGCGTTTGCAGCTGGTGCAGTGAGAGTCTAGAAGACTTGGTCTGCACACACAGGGCCCCTGTCACTAACTAGGTTTGCTTTTCCTTTTTTCAAGGCATTTCTGTCAGTCGATGGTACTTTTACTCTGTTCTGTGGTTACAAATATTTTCTTCCTTAATTGCCCTTTACTGGCATCTTAGAAGTAAACCTATTAAATTTTAGAACAGTATTTATTAGGTTTATAGAAAAAGTTGCTGAGGTGGCTAATATAGAATCCCCACTTACCCCTGCCACTGAGGTGGCTGACATTGAATCCCCTCTTAACCCTGCATGATCCAAGCCTGAACACCTTATCACCTCATCACTATTCTAAAATCTCACCAATCGGGGCCGGAGCGATAGCCCAGTGGGTAGGGCATTTGCTTTGCACGTGCCGCCGCCCATGCCTGCCCAAGTTCGATCCCGTCATCCCATATGGTCCCCCGAGCACCGCAAGGAGTAATTCCTGAGTGCAGAGCCGGGAGTAACCCCTGAGCATTGCCAGGTGTGACCCAAAAAGCAAAAAAATAAAATCTCACCAATGCATGAGTTAGAAATGAGTGCTAACACAGAAGCTTAAGCTTTATTTAGATTTCTCTAGTTTTTATTACTGCCCCTTTCCTGCCAGGTCTCTCCTGGGGTACCGCATTAGGTTTATTCTTTGTGTCTCATTTGTTTCCTCCAGAATTATGTTTCCACTTTCTTTGTCTTTGATGTCCCTAACAGTTTTAATGTGTACCTATAAGTGCTCTGTAAAATGTGCCTCAATTAGGATTTATCTGATCGTTCTCTCAAGATTGGACTAGGGTTAAGAGTTTGGGGAAGGAGACCCCGAGGATGCGCCCTTCTCGTCATGCATATCAAGGATATGGCCACTCATACAATTTGACTCTCACCGCGATTGCCTCGAGGTTCACCTTGATCATGGATGAGGAAACATTGATCAGGCTGTTCTGTGAAATTTAGCTCTATTTCCCTCTTGGTCATTAATTAAAAACTCCTAAATAGTCCACATTTTCAGTAAACTTATCCAGATTTTTTAAAGCTTAAGTATATAAGAAAATGTATTTGAAAAACAAATTTGAAAATCTAAAGTCAAAAATAGGCATCAGTAAATTCAAATAAAAACTGAGCAATCACACAAACTTCCACTGGGAGAACTTCCTGAATCTGGGTCTGCAAACCAGGCCAGGTACTGGTTGGTCCCTGGACTGAGGCAGGAATGGAAAGGGTGTTCTTGGCAGGCATGTGGCAGGATCAAGGCAGGGGCATGGCACAGAACATAGCTGTGGACCACCATGGCAGACGGCGTTTGGGGTGGAAAAGCCGTATGCAAGCAGGAGAGTGGGGCAGAGCCTGGAGCAGAAACCCTCTCTGGTCACTGCTTGCGAAATTCCATCCCAGACCCTCAGCCTGTACCCTAGGCTCACCAAAAGGCACCAGGAGGTTCTGTACACAGACAAGTGAGAAGTCAAGTCTTTCTCACCCAGTGGCAGCCTCTTTCTTCAATGCATCACTCCACAAGTCTGCTGCCACAGGCCCGATATGCCACCAGATCACACAAATTCCTGAGTAGGTACCAGCCTACACCTACCGCCTGTGTTGCATTAACTGTGCATGAACAGAAGCACCAGGATACGTGCGTGCTGCACAGCTGCAGTCTATTAAAACCGATAACCCAACCCTGAAGACCACTCCAAAGCTGCTGTGAGCTCCGCCCGCCCTGACGTCCTGCCCTCCTTGCCAACTCAGCCCCAGCGGCAGGAACAGGGGCCGATTCATCTTCGTTTCTTGCTTCTTCACCTCCATCAATTGCTTCGTTGGCCCCAGTGAGCTGAGCTTGGGCATTGAACTACAATGAAGCTTTCACAGGGGAAGTTGCAGAAGAAAAACCTAGGAAATACTTAATCTCAGATGACGGGCTGAAAGTGCTGAAAACTAGTTTATTGGGAGAAAATGTGCAACTTGGAGTGTCAGGAAACTTAAGTCTCTAGCTCAATTTCATCTGCATGGGAGGGGGTAAACGGAGAAGGCCTGAGGTGAGAGGCATTTATTTATCTTATGTTTTAAATTTATTTTATCTTTTTGGGCTTTGATTTTAAATGAAGACCACTTCCGCTCTCCTTTATCCTGCAATCTCCCGGAGAGGGATGCAAAAGTCCCATGGCCTCAGGGTGCATCCACTGTAGACCACAGCCCAAGATGGAAGGGACGGTCTACAGTGTAGCACCATCAAGTTTAAGAATTCAAATTCTGTCTCCACGCTGGTCGCTGGGTAGCTCTTAAGCATCATCTTAAATAATTCCTCTGAGCCCAGGAGTGCTTGAGACAAGACAGCGGGGACAGCAGGCTGAGAAGGAGCTCGAGACTGGGGCCCGTGTGCCAGGCTGGGAACCATCTCACTCTCTTTCTAGGCCAGTAGCCTTGGGAAGGTCCACCTCGGTCATCTGTAAAACACAGATACACACTGACAATGCACCACTCGCAACCTCCTTCCTCCATGCATAGCTCCAAGTGCACCACAACTGCTTTCTACAGTTCTGTGTAAATTCACAGTAGCCCCTGCAAAAAGCTATGCTTGGGGAACAAAAAGGAACTGCTCTTAACTGTTAAGGAACTGCTAAGTCCTGCTCCTAACAACTGGGTGGGTGTGATCTTATCGCTCTGGAGTCCTCTGACCCCTCAACTTATGGGCAAGGGCCTAGTTCCCAGAGTTGGCTGCTCTTGGCCCTGAGCAGCTGAGAAAACCCAGGTGTGGCTCAGGGTCATCTTGTTGCCTGCAGGCTGCAACCTGTGAGACCACCTGCCAACACCCCAATGCACCCCCCAACCTTCTTACAAGGTATTCACTGCAGACCTTCCTATTCCAGACCATGGAAGCCCATGGGAGGAGCGACATCAGAGATGGGCCCTTACACTTGCTGCATATGCTCTGGGGCAGAGATCGAGCATCTCTATGCAGGGACTAAAATTCACAAGATTCCTCCTCCAAGGAAGCTGAGCTCCAAGCAGGATGTGAGATCTCCTGAGTGTGTTGTAGTGAGTGCGAATGTCAGGGTGTATCTAGTCCTGTCCCTGTCCTGAAAACACATGACTCTCCCATGCTGAAGGTCTGAGAACAAGCGTCTTAGGGAGGAGGTGGTGGCTGAAGCCAGTGCTGGCAGCTCATGGCTGGGCCGCAGTTCCCGGCCTGCCTCTCACAGCCCTCTAGCCATGAGGGCCCTACTCCCGTCTGTGGGCTGGGTTGGCTCACCCTCCTGGCAGGACTGCAGCACTTCTGGTCCACCATACCCTCAGCACTTTCAGGCTGGGTTGAAAGGGAGTTGGTAAGTGGTAAGTTGAAGCTTACTTCCCTAAGCTTCTTATGGAGGTAGCTCAGAGAGTGAGAGCTGTGGGGTTATAACAGCCCAGGGTTCCCTGCGTTTGGGGCAAGGAAGGAATAAGTTTCTGGGTTTCTCAGAGAGGGAGATATGGGGAGCCAGTTCCTTTCCCCCCCCACACCCATCCCTGCTGCTGGGCTAAGAGATACTGGGCCATCAATGAGATACAAGTTCAAAGAGGCATCACCTGCCAGAATCTAACTGATAAGAAGTAAAACAGATTAGCTGGTGAAAGCACTGCCTAGATTAGGCTCCCCACTGGGGTGAGGCAGGCACAGAGAGGATCCCCACCAATTTGCCACAGGAGAGCTAGGACACGGGGAGAGGCCATGAGGGCCAGTGGGAAGGAGGGAGACAGCCGAGGCACGGAGTGAAGAGATTCTGTGATGCTAACCCTTGTGGCGCCAGGGTCTCATGGGGCTGCTGTGAATCCAAGGCCAACCTGGCAGTGAATTCCCCCTCAGAGCTGTGTGTGCTTTGAAAGTCAGAATCTCAGAGTCAAGAGTCTACAGTGGGAGGGGACGACAAAGAGAGAGAGAGAACAGTGGGAACAAAACTTGCCTTGCATCTGACCGACCCAGCTTTATTCCTCAGCACCCCCAAATGCTCCCTATACCCTAACAGATGTGATTTCTGAGGACAGGGCCTGGAGTAAACCCTGCACACAGCCAGGTATGGCACATATCCAAGCACACACACAAAAATGGAGTCGTTCTCCAACCTAAAGCAAAGTCACACAGAGACACAGACACTGGGTGTGAGTGTTTGGGGGTGGGGTAATGGCAGGGGGAGTCAAAAGCAGATATTGGAAACTGAGGTGAGGGTGGCAGAGCTAAAGAGAGGTGAAGAGAGTGACAAGGTGAGACATTTGGAAAATGGCAGAAGCAGGCTGAGTTTCCTAGTGCCACCAGCTATGGACAAACAACAGTCAGGGCAGGTCAAATAAACCCGCCACCCAGTGAACTCAGTAATGCTAGCACAGAGCCCAGGCAGGCATTTTCACAGACACATAAGCCCAGCTTACACGGGACCCACCTGTTCAACTTTCTCTTCCCCTTCTTTTTCTTCTTTCAGTGCAAGCTTCCCACAAATAGAAACAGCCGACTTGCCTTTCCGGAGGGTGGAGGGCCTTGGCCATAGCTGCTGATCCCTGCAGGGAGGACTCTGACTTCCGCTCTGAGAAAAGGAACCTGATCTGATTTTTCTTCTCATTTCTGCCTCTTGGATATTTGTGATTTCACAGGTGAGAAATTCTCTTGGAGTTCTATGTAAACAGATTTCTGATTAAACTGGAGAAGTTAGGAGATGAACACCAATACAAAGATTTTCATATTTTTTATTATAAATAGCCCAAATATTTGGTCCCATTTCCAGTTTAAATGGGTAAACCATAATATTGATGGTTTGCAACAGACATAAGATGAATTGAGCTTCTCTACCAGCTAGCTGAACCACTTTTAATGGGGAATATATCGAAGCTATAAATTCCTACAGACAGGATTGCTATGCAATAGCATAATATATCTTCTATTCAATCTTTTATACATTATGTTTTGTCCTGCATCCCAGCGGATGTATTTATGGATCTGAAGCTTTCCTGAAGAAGCACCAGCTGCTGCATCCTTTCCTTCTCCTAACATGCTTGTGGCCCCTCGAGGTATCCGCCACTCACTTTTCCTTATTTACCTGCTGGAGTGAAACTCAACTTCACTGATGAGCAATTTCCTCAAAGACGAGATTCCTTTCTGGAATGGGACTAAGTGACCTAGAACTTTCTGTTTCTTATTTCCCAGTGGGATGCAGAGACAGCAGCAGATAGAGGTGTGCTGGGGTCCCTTCCCTTTAAGAGTTAAAAGGGATGGTCATTTAACTCTTAAAGGAATGGCCAATATCCAAATTATGGGGGGTATATAAGAGTTGGAAAAAATAGTGGAGGAATCAGTTGAGACTAGTTTCTCAGCCTGGATGGCAGGAGTGGGTAGGAGGAGCAGAGAGCCTGACTCTGATACAGAGTCAGAGGAGCGGCGAGAAGGGTTGGATGAGCTTGCCTAAGGGCAGTGCTTGGAAATAGTTTGAAGAGAGTCTTGAAGGGAGTTCAGAGCCTCTGGACTGGTTCTGTACCTAATGATGTCCGTTAGTCAGTCACACAGCTAAAAACTGACATCGGTAGATGCATTTTACAAATGGAGAGCCAGCTGGCTGCTCTCTCCTGAAAGTGCCTGGTGGTTCCAAGGGTAATGTGTACTGTGTGCTGTGTGCTGTGTACTGTGTACTGTGTACTGTGTACTGTGTACTATGTACCATGTACTGTGTACTGTGTATTGTGCGCTGTGTGCTGTGTACTGTTTGCTGTGTACTATGTACTGTGTAGTGTGTACTGTGTACTGTGCACTGTGTGCTGTGTACTGTGTATTGTGTATTGTGAAGGTGTCAGGTACAGCGTATGTCTCTGCCCCAGGATGCCCTTCGAATACTTCCGTGTGTTTCCCCACCAGGTAGAAGTTTCCTTTTTTTTCAAAAAATGCACTTAATTAAACAACAGTTATTTACAACTGACTCTTAGGCACACAATATTCCAACACTAATCCCACCACCATTGTCAACTTCCCTCCACCATGTTCTCATGCTCCCTCCCACCCCCACCCCATGTCTAACACCTTGACAGGCACATTTCAGAACCTGGTGTTTGTAGGTTAAATCTCATGTTTTTAGTGTTTTGGGGTCTGTGCTTTGGATGTGGAGCTAAACTATTCTCCCACATCACCAGTACATGCAAAACCCCACCCAGACTGCAAGTGGTTTTCCTTTCTCCTCTCCCTCCACTTGGCATCTTTCCTTCTCTGTCCTCCTCCCTATACTCTGGGGTCAAGGCTGATCTAGGCATCAGCATTTGCTATGCTGCATTTTCTCATCCAGATCCTCTATATACCACAGATGAGTGTAATCATCCTGGGTTCCTCCTGGCTTGCTTCACTCAACATGCCGTCTACCAGTTCCAAGGAAGTTGCGGCAAATTGTATGATTTCATTGCTCCTTCAGCTGCATTGTGTTATATACCACATCTTCATAATCCACTCATCTGTCATTGGATATCTAGGTTAAGTCCATATCTTAGCTATTGTGCAAAGTGCTGCGATGAATGATAGTGCTTACATGTCTTTTGAATGACTTTTGTTTGTGTCTTGGAGGTCGATGCTCAAAAGTGGAATTGCTGACTCATATGGCAGTTCAATTCTAATTTTGCCCTCAATTCTCCGCACTGTTTTCCACAAGGATTGAACCAGATTTTTTTCACCTGCAGTGGATGAAAGTTTCTTTTTCACCATATCCCTGCCAACACAGATTGTTCCTAATATTTTTGATATGTGCCATTGTCATTGGTGTGAAATGGTATCTCATTGTCATGTTGATTCGGATTCGTCCAAATTGCTTAGATCTTTGTTCCTACTGGCCAACGGACAAGGCAGAAGTTTCTCAGTAACCACTACCCCAGCTCCCTCCAAACCCATGAACAGGAGGGAGCCAAGATGAAAGAGCTGTTCAATAGGGCTAGGATCTCTGACACTGCAGGGCCTGGATCTGCTGCAATTTCTTTCTAAACCTCATCATATTCAGTCCTGTATTACTATTAGGCATTTCTTTGTCATCCTAATAACCATTTAATCTCTGTTCCTTTACCAATTTTCCTTATATTTTAGTTTGTAACCACACTTGTGTTTACTGTAATGTTTTTTTTATTTTTATTTTCTAATAATTATAAGAGTTAGGGAGTTAGGAGAGAAGAGAGAGGAAGCATGTAGCACCAGGAGGCGGGAGGAGCACCAAAGCTACACTCTCCCCCTCATACCACTGGGAGAGGGAGGACCATCACAGCTACACTGATGGTACCACCAGGAGAGGGAGGATCACCACAGCTGTGACTTACACCCTCGTACTACCAGGGCAGGGAGGACCATCACAGCTACCCTGAACCCTCGTACCACCAGGAGTGGGAGGACCATCACAACTATGACTTTCACCCTCTGTCATGGGGAACCACCATGGAGTTTTCTCGTCTGGTTTCCATCGACTGTGCTGTAAAGTCTCAGCATCACACAGCTGTTCACATTCCAAAGCTAAATGAGAGTGATACTTTCTAAATCATAGCTTAGATAACCTGGTTCTATAGTGTTTGTATGTATGGCTTTAATGGACACGATTACTGTACCGCACTGTTGCTAAAGGAGCACAGGTCTTCCACTCCTGTCCTTATATTACTTCTATATTTTAGCGTGGCTTCCCATTCATTAGCTTGCTCCACTGTTCCCATTTCCCACATCACAAGTATACAAAGCACCCAAGGGCGCTGATGTGCACACCCCTTTGTTTTCACTAAGGTGAGTGATAAAAAGATCTTGAGCTGAATGGAGAATATCCCTCCTTGCAGAGTTCATGATATAAACACCTATCTAACAGAGTGGTGAGAATTCATTAAGGTGGACCACATAAAGCTCAATAAATGTTTGCTATTGCTGCTATGGTTCTTAATAAACTCTAGGAAACCCAATTGTGGGGGTGTAGAGCAACCATTTAGAAATTGTCTGAAAAGTCTTTTTTTTCCCTCCTTTATTAGGAACCTATGAGGTAACACTCTCTTTTATTTTTTGCTTTCTTCCCTCCTCCCACCCCCCAAAATAAGTATTAATCAGTAGAAATGAAATCCCCTGACATAGATATTCGAGGAGCCAAGAGTTTCCAACATGACATTAATGAAAGAGGCACTTTATCGCTTAATTAGACCACCCCATGCAAGCGTTTGATTGATCTAGAAGCTTGCAGTTAACCACAAATCAAAAGATTGTTTGCTCTTGCCGTGCTGCTGCTCCTCCAGGAACAAAGAGAAAGTGCTCAGGATGTGGAGTTGTACGTCCTGGGCCTAAAGGTGAACCCAAGAAACCATATTAACAGCCACAGCTTTCAAAATCATACAACGGGAACAAAAAATCTTAACTCAGAGGGATATGAGGAGTAATTTAAAAGTCTTTGTCTATTGAGCCATGCCTTACCTAGGGTATTGGTTTTGTGGTGGTGTGGCGGTATGAGCATTTCACATCCATTATCTCATTGGAGGCTGACAGACCTAAATACGGACAGAAAAGCGGTCATTCTAAAGTGCTGCTGGGATGAACTGAGCAGTCGGGGTTGAAGCACAAAGTACTGGGGGATAAAATAAAGAGCGAGGAAAGATTAAGAGTTTGTGCACTATGGTGGAAGTCAAGTGATTTAAAAACAATGACTGAGCAAAAAAAAAAATGACTTGAAATGGAAATTGCTGGGTCCTGGAAGTGAAGTTACTGCTCTGTGTCTATTACCTCAAGCAGATAGAGTCACTTCTGTCAGTTAAATAGAGTTTTAACTTCCTCTGTCCCTCTCTCCCGCATAGACACAGGATATTAGACAGACTCTCCCCAGTGTCCCATGTGTTAACAAGTAGACTCTCAGAATAACAACAAAAAGGCAATAAGAGCAACATGTGCTAGCAAGTGAGTGACAGGTACTGTACTGGTCCTGCCCAGATCTAGAGCACAGTGCTGGGTTTCAGAGTGGCCAGTGTGTATATGCACCCTTTCCTTCCTCTTTGACTTGGCACAGTAGGGGACTCAGGAAGGAACCTGCTGAGAGGGTAAAGGAGTTTGTGCAGAGGCAGTGGATGCCAGATTCCATCTAAGCCATGTGGTTGCTGGCCCCACTGAATCACTCAGTCCTGCTCCCCAACTTTCTTGTCTGTCTCCTGCTCCCATTAGTGTTTCCATTGGGTTCACCAATGTATATGTGAGTCCATCAATGTATAGGTGAGTTCACCAGCGTATATGTGAGTTCATCAATTTATAGGTGGGTCCACTTCCTCGTGCCCATCCGGGCTATTTAGATGAGATTAGACACCACTTAGAGTTACTGTAAGGATGGCAAGTTGTTATTGACTAGCTGTTCTGTTTCTTCAAAACTCTCACTATGGTGATTAGGGCTAAACTCTCACTATGATGATTAGAGTATTCTTCCCCACCTTCTCCCCATGGCATTTCCTCACCTCTTTCTGTTTTCTTTCTTCTTTATACATTTTTCTTATATTTTTTCTGTTAGTAATGTGTTGCACTCTTTCTTATATGTGGAGCAGACAGCTTATAGGAGGCTTCAGAACCAATCCTAAAATACTTGGCTTAACTGTACAATCTGAATGGTTGAATATGTGGGTTCATCAATGTATATGTAAGTTCATCAATGTATATGTGGGTTCACCAATGCATATGTGAGTTCATCAATGTATAGGTGGGTTCATCAATGTATACGTGAGTTCATCAATATATAGGTGGGTTCATCAATGTATACGTAGGTTCATCAATGCATTGTTATTCAGCCCAGCAGTGCTGAAAGCCACCAGGGCCACATCTGGCATTTTTTGTAGGACCATACAATGCCAGGGATTGAGCTGGAACCTCATTCATGTCAGGCATTCCTTGACTATAGTCCTTTGAGATACTTGCCTGGCCACTAGCTTGTTCCACTTGCTATTATATATAACTAAGTTTGTTCCATTTGTTATTATACATCACTGTATCACTGTATTCACGTTCATCATCGATTGGCTCGAGCGGGCACCAGTAACATCTCCATACATCCTGTCTCATACATAACTGTGAATAAATAAATTCATATTCATTCATATATTCATAACATAATTTTGAATTTTATACTAGGGAAGTTTCCTTTATTTTGTTTTATTTGTAAAATAGATAAAATAAAATAAACAAATTATTTTGTAAAGTACAATAAACAAATTAAAAATTTTAATATGCAAAAGAGATACATTTAATTTTAAAACGTGATGGGTTTGGATATAAGTATTCACCCATAATACCATCACCATAGATAAGGCACTGAGTATATTCATTATCTCTTAGCTTCTCTTTATGTTCTTTTATGGACTTAGGGTGAAGAATAATTGATATGACAACAATTCTCTTGACACCTTAAAGTGCATACAATCCTATTGCTAATTACAGGTTCAATGTTATATAGAAGATATCTGCCTTTTAATTTTGTATACTAGAAATCTAAAACTATTGAAATATAATGTCCTGCTTGGTTCACCTGATAATCCTACCAGTCATCATTTGCCTTCTGCCTCCATGAATTTGGCTACTTTATTTTAACACTTTTTACTTTGGCAGGTTCCCATGCAGTGCTCAAGAGGTCAAAGAGTCCTACCTTCAGTTCTTGATGAACTGGGCTACTTTAGTTCAGCCCAAGGGCTCAGGGTAGAGACATACTTGGACTTCCCATCTCCAGAGAAACCCTTGTCACCCAGATGGTGCTCGGAGCCTCCAGAGCTACTCCAGAATTCTTAAGGGACTATGTGGTATACCCTAATCATTGTATTATCTCCAGTCTGAGCTTATATATTTTTGATGTGTTACATATATGGGAGTATGAGCCATTTATTTTGTAACTGATTCTTTGCTCAGCTAAAGTCCTATAGACTCATCCATGTTGCCACAGAATTATATATATGTATATATATATATATATATATATATATATATATATATATATATATATATATATATACGACACAAGTAGCTTTCAGGCTCTGCCGTGCTAGTAGCATACTCTTGTAATCATCTCAAAATTCAGCATTTATTGATGAACCGGCGCGGCCGCTTGCGGCAGCGCAAAGCCAGGCTGTGATAGGCTGGTCTGCTGGGTGGAGTTCTGACGAGGGGGAAGTCCGGCTGTGGAAAATGGAGGTCCTCATGGAGTGGGGAGGTCATCTGGCTTGTGTTACAGATACCAGTAACAATTATAAACCTCATTCCCATGACCTGATGGAATGGTTTGAGGCTCTTTATGTTCCTGGAGCAAGCAGGTGCCCTTGGGCTCTACTTGCATGAGACAGGTCATTTGGAGATGTTACTGGTGCCCGCTCGAGCAAATCGACGATGAACGGGAAGACAGTGATACAGTGACAGTGATATATATATATATATATATATATATATATATACATATATATACATATATATATACAGTGATATATATATATAATCTATTTATGAACATTTGGATCATTTCTAATCAAAGCCATTTTGAATAAGCTGAAATGAACATAGGGATGTAGTAAAATCAACTACTATACAAACTAGCTGTTACACTTCCGGGTAGGAGCCTAGCTGAAGATCACTTATGTTTTGTTGTTTGGAGGCCACACCCACCAGTGTTCATGGCTTTTTCTTGGCCCTGTACTCAGGAGTAACTCCTGTAGTGGCTCAGGGAACAAATCTGGTGTTAGGATCAAAACCAGATAGGTCACATTCAAGGCAAGTAACATACCGCACTGTATTACCTCTCTGGCCCACCAATTAGAATCTTAAAGAGATATTCTGGGCCACCATATTAGTTCTTGTTCCAATAGTGATTTTCAATTCAAATCTATCACACTTCTCTTTGTATTTCCTTTTTTTATTTTTCACAAAATTCCTTTGGATTAATTTTTAAATATAAACTTATACATTATCAATAGAAATACGCATTGAACTACAGCACTACGATTTAAAGTCTGTCAAGCATTCATATAAGGAAATAAAAAGCAGTTCAAATTAAAATTTTAAAGGCAGAAATCTTGAAAGTGAATTTCCCTCCAGACCTCCAGTTTCTCTCCACAAAAAGCATTTTCTTTTAGCTGTTTCTTGTGTGTGTTTCTAGGGATGTTTTATTCTCTAGAATAATTTATTTCTCTTATAATAGTTTATTATTTATCTTTAGAATAATTTATTTATGACATATGATTTTATTTATTTGAAGGCATATGCATAGATGTATATATACATAGGTAGATAAATGTGTAGCTACCTGGGTAGCTGAGGATGCTAGAGAGTTAGTACAATGGGTGCTTGCTTTGCCTGGGTCAGCCCAGGTTGGCACCTTATATGATCCCCCAAGTCAGCCAGAAATGATCTCTGAGCACATGGTTTGGAGTAAGCCCTGAGTACTACTGGATGTGGCCAAACAACAAAACAGAATAAAAACACATAGATAGACAAATGATTCAGAAATATATAGATATAACAGAATCAATAATATCTGAGATAAGATTTTTTCTCTGATAGAGAAGAAAATTCTTTATTTTTCTCACCTGAATGGCTGTATATCATTACCACTGTTAGAATATTTTATAGATATATGTCCCAGACAGTATATAAGAGTTTCTACAACCTTCTGAACAGATGCAGATCATTCCACTGGATGGTGATCTTAATGTTTTTTGTCCTGTTGGGGGGTCAGACCTGTTAGTATACAGGGTTACCCCAACTCTACACACAGGAACTATTTCAGGCTCTCTTTGGGACCAAATGGGATTCCAGAGATCAAATCCAGGTGGCTCAGGTACAAGAAGAACACCCTACCTGACGTAATGCTGCTCCAGTCCCTGGTGATATTAATTTAACTTGTCTCCTGTGGGTGGTCATTTGAGATATATATTTGCAGTGATGCATTAAAATCACCCTGTGCACAAGATAATTTTTTAAAAAATGTGCTCAGAGAGTCAAAGAACATACATCTGAAATTTTGCTATAAATATATTAATTATTAATCTACTGGTAAATATGGCAACTGCTTTTACTCAAAACCTCCCGAATGTGAACTTTCCTCATAAAACTAGAAATTGAGCTTCCATACAACCCAGCAATACTTCTTCTGGGAGATCTAAGCCAGAGGCTCAAAAACACAATGCAAAAAAAGCCATCTATACTCCTCTGTTTATCACAGTACTATTCACAATAACCAGAATCTGGAAACAACTCAAGTACCAGAGGAGAGATGAGTGGATAAAGAAGCTATGGTATATCTACACAATGGAATACTATGCAGCTGTTATAAAAATGAAGTAGTGAAATTTGCTTAAACATGGATGGACGTGGAGAGAATCATGCTGAGTGAAATCAGTCTGAGGGAGAGGGACAGACATAGAATGGTTGTATTCATATAAAATAAGCAGCAACAAGATAATATATGAAAAACACATAGAAAAATAGAAACAAGGACCTGAAGGTCTGGGCCCTGGTAGGAAGGTTGCTACAAAGAGGGAGGGGAAGTGCAGTTAGGACAGAAAAGGGACCACCATGACTATGGTAGTTAGAAATGATCACTCTGGACAAAAACTGAGTGTTGAAAATAGGTAAAGTGACATTCATGATACCTTTTCAGTGATAGTATTGTGAACCATATTCTGTAAAAGAAACATAAGAGAGAGAGCGAGAAGGAGAAAGAGAGGTATCTACCATCATGGTTGGCTTGTGGACAATGCAATGGAATGACTTGAGAGGAGGCGTGGGGAGAGGGAAACTGTAGACATTGGTGGCAGGAAATGTGCACAGGTGAAGGGACAGGTGTTGGAACATTGTATGAGACTCAATCATGAACAACGTTGCAATTGTATATCCCACAGTAATTCAATTTTAAAGAAACAAATAAAAACAAAGAAACAAAATCTTCCCCAATATGCTGTGATATCAAAGTGTATTGTTTATCTGAGAGATCTCTTATTTTACTTTAATTTTGTTTATTTCACAAGTTTTAGACAACTCTTCATATTGAAATTGTGTTTCATTCTGTGCTCACTCTTCATTTCCTTTTGTTTGACTTGGGCTGTTTAGGGTTTGTTTCCCTTAATTGATATTTAAGCACATGTTATATTTTAGATGTGTTAGAGATACATTTTCATTTATTTTTCTCACTTACCATATTTTTACAATAAATTTGTAAATCTACATGAACCATTTTCAGGTCTCTTTCAAAGGCTACTAAGACTTGTGTCAATATCTAAGACTTTTCATACCCTAGGTTTAATAACAGAAACAATAGAAAATTCACATAAATACTTCTGGTATTTTCCTTGCTACTTGATTAGTTCTCTGGAATTTACTTTAGATTGATAAATTATTTTAAAAAAGACTGTTTTTCTGTATAACTATATCTCTGTTCCAACATTTTAATCGAAGAATTTTTCAAAGCCATTCATACCAATGCTTTCCTATTTCCCTGAGTGGTTACTTTACTCCATAGACAGAGCATAAGTGTCTGTAGAGGTCAAAGATGAGAGCAGAACATAAGGTAAGCTCCCTGTATGTCAGTGAGGGTGACTATCATTTTTGTAGACTGATTGCCCTATGTGCTTAGGGATATAGCTGAAACTGCCACTCTTATCCCTTGATTTTTCCTGTCATATGCCAGTTGTACACTCTTCAAATTACTTTATATTTGCAATGCTTCCATACTTATCTGTAAATATTGTGGTTACTACTTTAATCAGCATCTTTCTTCCATTAATCATATCACTATCGCTATCCTCCCGTTGATCATCTATTTGCTCGAGCGGGCATCAGTAATATCTCCATATGTCCTGTCTCAAGCTAGTAGAGCCCAAGGGCATCTGCTCGCTCCAGGAACATAAAGAGCCTTAAACCATTATATTAGGTCATGGGAATGAACTAATATAATTGTTACTGGTATTTGGCATATCAAATACAACACGGGCAGCTTGCCAGGCTTGCCATGCAGGTGGCATACCCTTGTGGTCACCTCTAAATATAGCACTTATAGATGAACCACGCGGCCACAAGCCGTCCACATCCAGACTTCCCTCTCGTCAGAACTCCACCCAGCGACAACCTATCACAGCCCGGATCATCGGCACCCACCCTGCAGCAGTTTTTTTTTTTTCAATCCGGCCCAGGTATGCTGATCCAGAGATTTACAGGCATGGTACCCTAGATACTGTTAATTGATCTTGTACTTATTTGTTCTAATTACCCAAAGCGGTGGAGCTCTAGATATATATGTATATGTCTATATGTGTATATATGTATATTTAACTATTAATAAACATCCTGTATATCGGGTATCTTTTGCTCCTCAAGATCTTGTCTCCTCCACTTGCGCCATGCACTATGTACTGAAAGACTAACCTGCATCAACAGGTTCCCTTCTCTGCTTCCCAGTTAGGTTCAGTCCAGCAGGAGATTTGGAGGGAAAAACAAGAGGAAAATTAGGATACTGTTTCCTAAACTTTCTTCCCAGCATTACTGTCTTGAAGGGCTACATCCCTCCTCTTTATACCCTCATTTTACAGTTTTCTTTATTTCTTGTATCTACATTCTCCCCCACCTGTTTTCAGCCAGCCCACAGGATACCATTGGTTCCTAGTGATTTACTATGCCCCACCATACTATATGCCCAATATTCTTTGCAAACAGTCCTCTACTACAAAATGTTCCTCTAACTACCAATTTGAGCATACTATCGAACCATGCATTTGCTCCCAAGACCCTGCTACACTCTTGCACAATGACTTCATAAACTATTTTCTACATTTTAAACACGGGGGTCCAGAATCCACTACCAACAATAACTTCCCAGCATCTCAGCCTGGCAGGTTGTACAGTGGCCTGGTGGATGAGGTGCTACTCATGTTGGCGGTGCTCATGGATTTCAAGGCTCCTAGGGACAGTGCTGCAGGGACCATTTCTTGTACAACTCTGGGTCTGTGTATGTAAAGCATGTGCTCTACCCCTCTGAATGATTAGCTACTCTCCATCTTTAAAAAAATGTTAGTATCATTAATCACATAATCAGTTATAAAGTCTTCTCATCCCTGAATACTATTTTCTCCCACTTCTTTACCAAATTATTTTGTAGTTTTTATAGTTTGTAGTTTTTATTTCATTGTACCTTTTAATCTATGCACTTACATCTACTATTGCTAATAATTTAACTTTCATATCCAATATTTAGACCATTTATATTTTCAGAGCCTTGGAAGAAGCCAGAGGAACTCCCACACCATGATGGCAGCCATTTACAACACCCAAATTCCAAAGCTCGTCAGAGTTCCACCCAAGAGAGAAGCCAATGTCAAGTCCAACTCATCAAGTCCAACCCTAGAGAGAAGCCTATTTCACAGACACAGATGGAGCTGCTATTGGCTTGTCCAGTTTTCACACGGCCGTGGTACATCAGTAAATGCAAAAACTTTGAGTGCCCACATGGCAGAGCCTGGCAAGCTACCTGTGTAGAATTTGATATGCCAAAACCAGTAATAATAATAATAGACATCATTCCCATGACCTGAAGGAATTGTTTGAGGCTCTTCATGTTCCTGGAGCAAGCAGAGGTCCTTGGGCTATACTAGCATGCGACAGGACATATGGAGATGTTACTGGCGTCTGCTCGAGCAAATCGATGAACAATGGGAAGACAAGTGATACAAGTGATTATATTCTTGTCTTATTTAATTACATAGGCCTACTACCTTCAGTAGATTATGTTTTCATTTATTTCTAATCTTAATGTGACTATTTAAGAAGGAAGCATCCTGTGAACTGTGGGGAATGTTATTGTCACTTAGCTGGTGTGTATGGTTTTGGAACATTGTAGCCCAAAACATATACACATGAACACTCTCATTAATTGATTTTACCTCAAAAATTTAATTTAAAAAGTATAATATGCATGATCTTGGGGATATAGAATAGATGTTTTATCAATTTAAAATATGTTTGGGTGTTATCTATTCCCAGAACATAAAAACACTCTCTCAAAAGGACACATGCACATTTATTCACTCAGTAGAATATTCAAGTTATGGTATCAATCTAGGATTCCATGACATATGAATGAATTATGAAGATTGGTATATATACATATATAATATACATTAGGTATGTCTGGTCCAGAGACACGGAGTAGAGCTACTACAGGATCTCCCTGTGCCCAGCTGATCTTGAGGTGCCCAAGAGGGAAGGCGGGTTCTAGCCCTGGCCCGCCATCCCAGCAGAGCCTTGCAAGAAACCAGAGGACCCCCCACACCATGAGGGTCGCTATTTTCAACATCTGGCCTTCATAGCTCATCAGAGCTCCACCCAACAGAAAAGCTGACCTTTCCCCGTTTTGTTCATCAATACATGCATGAGATGTGAGGCTACTACAAGAGTATCCCACCCGCATGGCAGAGCCTGGCTACCTACCCATGTCATATTTGATATGCCAAAAATCAGTAACAATTATAGACCTCATTCACATGACCTGAAGGAATGGTTTGAGGCTCTTCATGTTCCTGGAGCAAGAAGTTGCCCTTGGGCTCCACTAGCATGTGACAGGACATATGGAGATGTTACTGGTGCCTGCTCAAGCAAATCGATGAACAATGGGAAGACAAGTGATATAAGTGATACAATATACATAATGTATTGGTATATATACATAATTTAATATATACTTAATTATGCAGCTGCAATGAATGATGGAATCATGTAATTTTCTACAACATGGTTGTAACTAGAAGAAATCATGTTGAGTGAAATAAACCGGAGGAAGAAAGACCAACACAGGATGATGTCCCTCATCTGTGGTATGTAAAATATTGGATGATGAAACTATAGTAAATGCAAATGCCTAGATGACACTTAACCCCAGTGCTTATATAGAAGGACAGAAAAGGAAAGAGATCCGGGGGGAGAGAAAGGGAAGTAACAGGGGAAAAACACCAAGGCTTCAGTTATACTGGTGATATGGGTGAATGGTACAGACATATATCCAAAACGCAACTTAACCATGCTGAAAACGTGAGATCAAAGCTGCAACTACCGGAACTTAGTAATGTGTCTGACAAGTTGACAAGGGAGGAAAAGGGCTCAGGTTAGGGCGCGGAGGAAATGTAGGAACACTCATGGAGGAAAGTGTTGACACTGGTGGTGGGACTGATGTTGAAATATTATTTGCCTAAAACTCAACCATCAGTAACTAAATCACAGTTCTTTTTTAGTTTTTATTATACTACCATGAGATATACAATTATAAAACTATTCATGATTAGGTTTCAGTCATACAGTGTTCCAGTACCTATCCCTCCACATTTTCCATCACCAACATCCCCTGATTCCCTCCCCCTCTCCCAGCCTGCCTCTATAGCTGGTACTTTTCCTCTTCTTTCTCTCTCACTTTCTCTCTCTCAGCCCCTCCCTCTCTCCCTTCTCTTACACATTGTGACTTGCAATATGTACAGTTAGTGGTTATCATGCACATACCTTTGCCTACATTCAATGCTCCATTCTAGGCTGGTATCATTTCCAACTATTATTAGCATACTGTTCCCTTCTCTGTCGTACCTATCCTCTGAATCCCACACACTTGTGGTAGATTCCACCCACTGACAAGTCCTCCTGATCCATATTTTGTCCGGCCTTAGATATTAGTATCATACTATTTTTTATATCCTGAAAATGAATGCAGTCATTCTATATCTGTACTTTTCCCTCTGGCTAATTTCACTCAACATGATCCTCTCCATGTCCATCCATTTGTAGGCAAATAACTTCTTTTTTCCTGACAGCTGCGTTGTGTTCCATAGTGTAGATGTACCACACTTTCTTTATCCAGTCTTCTGTCCTTGGGCACTTGAGGTTGTTTTCAGATTCTGGCAACTGTTCACAGTTCTTTAACTAAATTGAAAATTGTATATAAAGAAATTAAAGGTTATCTAAATATCTGCAGGGCTAGCCACAATGTGCAAAATAAGAGGGAGAGAGATGCAGAGACAGAGAGAGAGACAGAGAGAGAAAAGAGAGGAAATGGGGTTACCTGCTATTGAGGTGGGAGGGGTGGGGTGCATTGGTGCTGGAAATGGGGCACTTGTGGAGGGAGGGGTGCTGGAATACTGTATTACCAAGAACATATTATGAACACCTTTGTAATTGTATGTCTCACGGTTGTTGGAGGACAGGTTTAGCTATTCTGGGAGTTTTGTTGTTTTGCCCACTCCCAGCTTAATCTACTTAAGTCAAGGTTCATTCTAATGAAACTTCTCTTCTATGTAAACACTGCTAGAGGGTGTGGCACTTACAGAAGTCACCTTGATTGAATAACTTCTGACTTATACATCTACTAAGACTTCTATGTTTTCTAGATTGGGCATAGCTCCTCTTTATACCCACTGCACCCAGCGTGGGACAGTTAGAATTTACCAGGAGACTACCACCCTGGCTATGCTGATACTATAGAAAAACTATAGGAAGGATCATACTAGTTTGCTCTAAGCAGGCGAGAGTGACCCTTTTTCGTACACAAGAACAAGATACTCAGAATCACCCTGGTGCAGATAATAATAAGAAGGACCTTGTGGGTACCATCTAGATTATATGAAGCTCATGAAGTTAAAATGTATTACTTTATATCAGCCCTCTCTCTCCAGTGTTTTACATAAGAGATAATCTCCTTAGTCCTTGGCATAACCTTTGTTTATACCTGCAATAAGGTGTGGCACTACACTCTGTTTAGAGTTCTTTGTTGACATGCCCCTCCTGGTTGGATTACTTTGGTGTATATAAGGGGCTGACTTGAGGCCCCTTCACCTTTTGCCTTTTGGTTCCTCAGCCTTCAGCTTTTGGCTCCTGCGGCTTTTGGCTTTTGGCTTTTGGCCTTTTGCTCTTTGGCCTTTTGCTCCTCCTGGGTAGGACTCAGCTCGGGTGAGATCCTCTCTTTTTGGTGGGAGACTTAGGCTCTTTTGTATGGTCTAAGTTCGGACCAGAGCTAAAGTTTGTTCATTATATTGGAGTGCTATGGAAGAGCTTTTGTACTATTAAAAGCCATTTTTGGAACTGCACCGGACTCATGAGTTTTCATATGTTCTCCCAGCATCCTCGGAGGTAGAAGACAACCTCTGTTCTGACACGGTCGGGGACCCCGGCGGTGTTCCCCAACACACGGTGGTATGATAAAAAATTTTAAAAAAATAAATAAAGAAAGAAATTAAAGTTTAAAACTGCCTGGGTCCAAAGAGATAGCTCTAAGAGCTGAGCACATGCCTAGTATGGTCCTCCAAGCACCACTGGGAATAGTCCCGATGGCACACAATTCCAGGGTATCTGCTTAGAACTGTATCACTAACTCTGGTATTGAATCCTCCAGCCTATAAAACTGAGCCAGTTAACTCGTAAAGTGGACCCAAAGCACCTCATAGGACTTGAGAGGGCCACTACAAAGAATTTATGTCTATTCTTTTATATTAGCATTTCCATCATGAATGAAGTTTGAATCAGATCCTAAGAGATCTAAATAGTATTTTTTCTGTGAATTCTATATTAATCATTCCATCTAAAAACTAAGTATCAAGTATCCAATATATTCAAAACGATCACGATCATGATCTTCACGATCTTCCCGTTGATCATCTATTTGCTAGAGCGGGCACCAGTAATATCTCCATATATCCTGTCTCATGCCAGTAGAGCCAGGGGCATCGGCTTGCTACAGGAACATAAAGAGCCTCAAACCCAATTATATTAGGTCATGCCCATGACCTAATATAATTGTTACTGGAATTTGGCATATCAAATAAAACACGAGAAGCTTGCCAGGCTTGCCGAGCGGGAGACAAACTTTTTAAACACCTCCAAATAAAGCATTTATTGATGAACCGCGCCGCTGCGTGCCGCTCGAGCCGGGCTGTGATGGGCTGGTCTGCTGGGTGGAGTTCTGACGAGAGGGAAGTCCAAATGTGGAAAATGGCGGCGCCCGTGGAGTGAGGGGTGGTGGTTTGGCTTGTTGTGAGGCTTTGCCGAGGTGGTGGGCCAGGGCTAGAACCCGCCATGCCTCCCGACTGCCTCATGAACGGCTGTGCACAGGGAGAGCAAGAAACAGCTCTGCCCCCATGTGTGAGAGTCTCTGACCAGCATACCTGGGCCGGATTGAGGAAGAAACTGCTGCAGGGTGGGTGTTGAGATCCAGGCTGTGATGGGCTAGTCCGCTGGGTGGAGTTCTGACGAGAGGAAAGTCCAAATGTGGAAAATGGCGGCACCCGTGGAGTGGGGGTGGTCTGGCTTGTTGTGAGGCTCTGCCGAGGTGGTGGGCCAAGGCTAGAAGCCACCATGCCTCCCGACTGCCTCATGAACGGCTGTGCACAGGGAGAACAAGGAACAGCTCTGCCCCATGTCTGAGAGTCTCTGGACAAGCATAGCTGGGCCGGATTGAGGAAGAAACTGCTGCAGGGTGGGTGTCGATGATCCGGGCTGTGATGGGCTGGTCTGCTGGGTGGAGTTCTGACGAGAGGAAAGTCCAAATGTGGAAAATGGCGGCCCCCGTGGAGAGAGGGGGGTAGTCTGGCTTGTTGTGAGGCTCTGCCGAGGTGGTGGGCCAGGGCTAGAACCCGCCATGCCTCCCGACTGCCTCATGAGCGGCTGTGCACAGGGAGAACAAGGAACAGCTCTGCCCCATGTCTGAGAGTCTCTGGACAAGCATACCTGCGGATTGAGGAAGAAACTGCAGCGGGTGGGTGTCGATACCGGGCGATGGCGCGCTGAGGGGCTGACAAAAAGGAGCGCCCGTGGGGGGGCGGGGCCGCGTGGGCAGGAACCCCGCCTCCCGACCCAACGGCTGTGCACAGGAGAGCAAGGAACAGCTCTGCCCCATGTTTGAGAGTCTCTAGACCAGCATACCTGACAGGATTGAGGGAAGGAAATCACCGACACCCACCCTGCAGCAGTTTCTTCCTCAATCCGGCCCAGGTATTCTGGGCCCAGAGACCAGACATGGGGCAGAGCTTTCTCCTGCACACAGCCGCTTCATGAGGCAGTCGGGAGGCATGGCGGGTTCTAGCCCCCCCCCCCCTCGGCAGAGCCTCACAACAAGCCAGACCACCCCTCACTCCACGGTGCCGCCACATTTTCCCTTTTTCTCTCGTCAGAACTCCACCCAGCAGACCAGCCCATCATATTCAAAACACTCTTATAAAAAATTAAAATTAAAAACACTTTTTTAAGCCTTAAGAATTTAAGAATTTGTTCCCACTTTGAAGGAGTTCACATTGGAATTAAAAAATGTGTCTATGAACAAATAAGCAATGATGTACAGTATGTTGTCAGGTATGATGTCAATGCCGTAATTGTACTACACTGATCAATAGTACATTATTCCTGCATCTATATACAGACTACAATTTTACGTTTCAAAGTGGATTGAAATATTTGAATCTTCCCAACATTCTATTGAGAATCAAAAATGAGTTTACCAAACTGCCTTAAAATCAATTATTGAAAAAATACATCTGTGTGTCCCAAAGGCAGTATGTTCAATAAACAGATTGTTCCATGGCATTGCATTAGAAATGCTGAGATAGAAAAACAAGAGCTGGAGAGTGTCTAACTGGCTATTTCAAAAACATAGTTTCTTTGAAAACAAGGAGTATGTGAGTCATTTTCTCTAAAATGTCTAGTGAAGCCAAAATGAGAAATTAGCTTCCCTGAACCATCTACAGTGAATTGCACTCACCTCGGTCACCTCTGAGATCCATCATCAATATGCTCTGTGTTCTCCCTCCTCTTTCTCTCTCTCTCTGCCAAATTCTTTCTGAGCAACAGACAGAAAGTACATCTGAGCACAAGTGTCTCCTGATTCCCTCCCCTTTCATTTATCCCAGTGGGCTGTTTATCTATTTGCATTAATGTTTTCCCTCTATGCCAGTGGTAGATTACAGCTCCCTGCACCTCTATCCTTATGTGTTCTAAACCTCTTTTAACAGAATTCAACCATGGGACTTGCTTACCAGATGTCCCATACAACCAAAAAGCATCCAAATGGCTTGTTCTTTGGGTCCACAATGTGACCACAGGAGAAGTCCAGCCTTTGAGGGGATGATACAACAAGCTATCTGGGGTACCACCAAATCAGCCGGCCTGTCTAATACATGAGTGAGAGCACCCTGGACTCTCCTGACCCAGCCACACTGGACACTGGCCCCTAAAGACTATTCAAGCTAATACGGATCAGGAGAACTACCTAGTCAACTGCAGTGCTATGAGCAAAAACACATGCTTATGGTTTTAAGCCACAAAGCGTGGGGGCTGTGTTTTACTCAGCAAAAAGCTAATGTTGCTTCATAACTTTGAAGATGAAGGAGAAATCCTGTTCACTATACCAGGGTCCAGCATCAATCAGTGTTTTAAAAATGGAAGTTGACTCTCAGGAGAGATTCTAACTGCACCCTGCCTTGCGCTGTCTCACCTCCCTCTGGCCACATTCTTTCCCTGTTCATAGCAGGTACAGCTTTAGTGGAAGCTTTGTTTAAATGTCTTCCTATCAGACTGCATACTCTGAAAGCAGAGACCTCCCTTTCACTATGCTCACTGCTGTGCTGTTCGGCACCTGCACAGGAATGTAATTGGCCCTTGGCAAATATTTGTTGAATAAATGAGCCAACACAGCTTGGCATTTGTAGCATCCAGTAATGAACAAAGAGGAGATATTAACCGCCTCTCTCTCAATTGTACACAGCCTCACAGCTACGGAGGCCTTCCTCTAGCACTGCCAAGAGGCACGCTTCCTGCAGGAGAAAATGTTATGAGTAGAACAGCAAACCAAAGGTGGGAGTCCAGAGCACCCAGCAATGTTCAGGGGTTACTCCTGGCTCTACTCTCAGAAATTGCTCCTAAGCGGTGCTCAAAGGACCATATGGGATGCTGGGGATGGAACCCAGATCAGTGGTGTGAACAGCAAACACCCCCTTTTATCACTTTGGCCCCCAAAGCACCTTTTTTTACTTTTTGGGTCACACCGGCGATGCTCAGGGGTTACTCTTGGCTCTGCACTCAGGAATTACTCCTGGCGGTGCTCGGGGGACCATATGGGATGCTGGGGATCGAACCGGGTCAACACAGACTGGCCGCATGCAAGGCAAACTCCTACCCACTGGGCTATCGGTCCGCCCCCCCCCCCAGCACCTTTTAAAAGCCAGGCAAAACTGCTCACCTTCTCCTCAGTCTAAACAGGTTCGCAACATGCATAGACCTCCCACTGAGCCCCAATCTAGAAATTTCCTTTCATTAGACTGAGCACTAGGTACTGCTCTACTGTGTGGTGTGTTGCAACTGACATGGCTTCTCTGGGCCCCAGAAAAGAGCCCTGCTGCATCAGTCTAATACAGTAAAATAGACCAACTCTAAGGGACATTATAATACATAATCAAATATCTTTGTAAATGCAAAAGCCAAAGAGACCACCTTCAACTCATAAATAGGCCGTGTTCCCCATGTTCATGTTTTAAAATGTTGTTTGGAGGTAGCTATTATATTTTCCTGTAGAAACCATATTGAAAATTATGCTTAGGCTCCTTGGCTCCTGCTCAAAAGCCTATTTAAACCATAATGTAACTGAAATAACATCTATCTGCAAATACAGCAGGAAAAATATTGTGGCAATAGTAGTAATTAAAACAGAAAGAATAATACTGTAGAATAAGGAGCAATGTTTCTGATTCATCTCAAATGTGGGACTCAAAGAAAAGTGGACTTAATTAGAAAAGGAGGAGAGGGGAGAAGCCTCAAGAGCTCTGAGGGCAGCCCTCATTTCCCAAGTCAGCGGTCCCAGGACGCGAGTGGGTGGTACTCTCAGACTACTGCATTCCCCTGTGCTGCTTCTTAGTTGTGGGCCATTTGCTCTGATGCTCACAATTTGTGTTAAACATAAAATGAGAACAGAAATGTTATCTGACCAAAATCTCCTCCAAAAGAAAAAGGTGGAAGGACAAGATCGCTAACCTTGAGAGCCAGCAAAACCATGATTTTGAGACTTGCTATCAGGTGTACTAGGCAATGCAATTATGTTCCCCCACCAGAAGGCTGCAAATCAATGTATCCCCATTTTATAAAGGAAGCACAGAGGCAGGAAGAGAAGGTGACTTGGCCTACAGGTCTGTGACAAAATTTGAAGTGAGTCTTAAGGCTCCATGACTCCAGAACCTATTTCCTTTGTTCCCATTGCGCCATGAGTGAGTAGGACGAAAGGAAAGGTGAAGAGTCACCACACAGGAGCGTTGAAGAAGCCATGTAGTACTCCCCTTAACCAGAGCAGGAATCTGGTTATCAACCAGAGTGACTTTGGAGCTGGAGACTTTGCAAGGACAATGCACAGATATCCATGTGACGTATGTCAGGTGTTAGTAGGCACTCCAGAAAAAAAACCCAGAGTAAATGCAAGACTCTACTACCAGATGACTATAGTCCATGCCCTCAAGAAACTGTAGCAGAAAATGAGCTACAACAAGATTAAATCTACCAAGGGATGACAAAGAACACAATCTCAAAACTAAGCAAGAAAGCCTAAAAGGAGAGTAGTTAATAAATAAATAAAGCGGAATTAATAACAGAGGAATTTGTGCTGAGTGGGAACTGCACCTTGCAACGAAGATGCTTTCTCTGTGCATAAGCAGCCTGTTAGAGAATGCAGGGAGGAAAAGAAACTTTGCAAATTACCATTTCTTTCAAGTTCATCAACCCAGGAGTTCTTGTTCATAAAATTAAAAGATATAAATTCAACTGTAACCGCACCCTTGGGCTCCACAGAAATGCTCACACTGCACGAAAGGGGCGGCAGGGAAGTAAGACATTAGGCTTCCTCTAGCTCTGGAGCTTTGCAATGCAGGATGACCAAGTTATGTCAGCAGGAAGAGCAACCTCCTTGATATTCAGAGGCCTCTGGCACTGATGTTCAGGACTAAGGCACAGGCCAAAACAGGGAAGGTCTCACTTCTTTTCATGGCCTTGTCTTCCATACTCAAGTAAAAAGTGTGCCCAAGGGCACTCACTCTGAGTCATGGGAGCAAATTGCCACTGGGGATGCAGGTGTCCCCTGGAGGGCATCTATCCTCAAGAAACCTGTGGTGCAGTTTCCAAAGAAAGCAGGGGGTAAGCAGCAAACAAGTTTCCATCCATTTCCTATACAACTTCCTTGCTATATCCCCACAGTTGCAAAGCACCATAGGAATCTCTAAACTTTGGGGAAAGGATTGATGTAAAAACTAGAAATTGATGTGAAAACTAGAAACTAAGAGGTGATAAATTCACCTCTTTGTAAGTAAACTCTGAAACAAAACACTCATTTGTTTTAAAAATGTGATTTAGAAACTTAAATATTATCTGCTATCATTGATGGGTCAAAGGTAGTATCAAAAGTGCAAGGGAAATTTGACTGGTGGGTATTCCTCATGTTGGTACTTAATATCAAGTGCAGTGAACAATTTGAACAAGAAACCTTTATTTTCTTTTTTTTATTTAATTTTTTAATTTTTTTAATTTTTTTATTATACCACCGTGAAACATACAATTACAAAGGTGTTCATAATTGGTTCTTGGTAATACAGTATTCCAGCACCCATCCCTCCACCAGTGCCCCATTTCCACCACCAATGTACCCCCCCCTCCCATCCCCCACCCGCCTTAATAGCAGGTACCCCAGTTTCCTCTCTTTCTCTCTCTATCTCTCTCTCTCTGTCTCTGCATCTCTCTCCCTCTTATTTTACACATTGTGGCTAGCCCTGCAGATAGTTAGAGTTAATCACTTAAGTCTCTTTGTGTATATTCAGTGGTGAGTTTTAATCTGCCATTACCATTTCCCATATTTATTAAAACACTGGTATCTATATCCTATTAATGAATGAAGTCATTCTATATCTGTCCTTTTCCTTCTGACTAATTTCACTCAGCATGATAGACTCCATGTCCATCCATTTGCAGGTAAATTTCATAATTTCATCCTTTCTGACAGCTGCATAGTATTCCATAGTGTAGATGAACCACAGTTTCTTTAGCCAGTCCTCTGTTCTCGGGCATTTAGGTTGTTTCCAGATTCTAGCTATACTGAATAGCGCAGAGATGAATAAAGAAGTACAGATAGTGAGAAACCTTTATTTTCACAACCAGAAAATGACTGTGAAAACTTAGAAATTCAGTTTTGCATCTAGCCATGGCCCATCATCCCAGTGAGCCTAGCAAGAAGCCAGAGGAACCCCCACACCATGAGGTCAGTTATTTTTATCATTCGGTCTCCACAGCTTCTCAGAACTCCACCCAAGGGAAAAGCAGATCTCTCCCGTTGAGTTCATCAGTAAATGCTCGAGATGAGAGCCTACTACTGAGAGTGTACCACCTACACGGCAGAGCCTGGCAAGCTACCCATGTTTTATTTGATATGCCAAAACCCAGTAACAATTATAGACCTCATTCCCATGACCTGAAGGAATGGTTTGAGGTGCTTCTGCCCTTGGGCTACACTTGCTCTTGACAGGACATGGATGTTACTGGTGCGAGCTTGAGCAAATCAATGAACAACGGGAAGACAAGTGATACAAGTGAAGTGATTTCCATCTTAAATAGTAGCATTGGCATAGAACAAAATGCTATAGAGCTCACATTACTTTATTCCATCCACTTCTCCATAACTCTCTCTCTCTCTTACTTTTTCTCTTTGGGAAATACAAAATAAAAGAGAGACCACACAGCATTGTTACCCTGAGCTGAGGGACAAGTAATGGCAGGAGCCCCCCAGGTCCAAGCACAAGTAGAAAGCTCCACCCTCAACCAACACACACAAACACACACACACACACACACACACATACTGCTTAAATAAAACAGGAAAAAGGGGAGAATACCTGGAAACTTCAACCACTCATTATAGGAACTAAATGAAGCATTTTGCAGGCATGATATAACTGACGTCTTTGAATCATACAGTTTTTATACAATGTATTTATAGAATAAGAAATCAAGTGGCTACCCTGAAATACAAGTGGCTGTCCTGCATCATGCCCTGTTCAGTGACAAATGTAAGATTCCAACCTTATCAGTTGGCCCCAGTGGTCCAAGTTCTTTGTAACTCATCTAACTTTGTACTACAAGCTATTACTTTGGTCCACAAGTCTGAGCTCTCTGAGTAAAAGAGTCTGTCTATTCCACTGAGTGCCTACTGGATCCCTTCTTCCAGTCTGAAGCTCAGAATTTCTCATCAAAATAATATTTTGGAGTATCAACTGCTCCACACATAAAGCAATCTCATTTAGCCTTTAGTGATTCTAGGGGTGAATGAAAGAGAAAGGGGTTCACTTTCCTGCCTCAGAGTCTTTGTTCATCAAAAGACAATTGCAAGTCCTACCAGGGGACACTTGGTTATCCCTTCCACAGCTTGTGTCTCATTCGACCTACAACACTTGTAGTGTTGTGATAATGCTTTTCCTGGACCAGAGAGATAATACAAGGTTTGATGCCTTGCAAGTAGCCAACACAGGTATTAAACCAACACCATACGCTCCTGTAAGCATTGCAAGGTGTGGCCCTAGAAGTCACTGAGCCTTCCAAATTCCTTGTCAGATAAAATATAGGGAAAAAATCCTCCACGACATTGAAGCTAAAGGCATCTTCAAAGATGAAATACCAATTGGAATTTGGTATTTCTAAATAAATACTATAAAAAAGCAATTGGAAGCAAAGATAAACATATGGACTACATGAAACCAAAAGGCTTCTGCAGCAGGTACAAACATACAAAGACATTCCACAGAGGGGAATGAATATTCACCCAATACCCATGTGACAAGAGGTGAATATTCAGGATAGATCAGGCACTGGTAGAACTTTACAAGAAGAAAACCACCAACCCCATCAAAAACTGGGGAGAATAAATGAACATAAACTTCCAAAAAGATAAAATTAGAATGGCAAAAGGCATATGAAAAAATGCTCATCATCACTAATCATCAGGGAGATACAAATCAAAACAACAATGAGATATCATATCACACCACAGAGACTGGCGCACATCCAAAAGAGCAAGAACAACCAGTACTGGCATGGATGCAGGGACAAAAGAACTTTCTTTCTTGTTGGGTGGTCGCACAGCCTTTTCAGAAAACTAGAAATTGAATACCCATTTGACCCAGCCATACCACTCCTGGGAATATACCCTGGGAGGCTAAAAACATACAGCAGAAACACCGTCTGCACTTCTATGTTCATAGCAGCACTATTCCCAATAGCCAGAATCTATAAATAACCAGAGTACCCAAGAATAGACAACTGGATAAACAGTGGTGCATCTACACAATGAAATACTATGCAGCTGTTAGTAAATATGAAGTTATGAAATTTGCTATAAAAGGATGGACATGGAGAGGATCATGTTGAGTGAAATTATCCAGAGGGAAAAGGACAGAAAGGAATGACTGAATTTATTTGTGGGATATAAAAAATTATGTTATATCACTATCCAAGGCCAGGCAAAATATGGATCAGGAGGTCTTGTCAGTGTTTGGGAGTCAGAGGCTAGGTAAGACAGAGAATAGAACAGTGTGCTAATAATTGTTGGAAATGATAATACCAGCCTAGAACTGAGCATTGAGTGTAGGCAAAGGGATATACATAATAACCTCTAAATGTATGTATTACAAACCACAATGTGTAAGAGAAGGGAGGGAGAGAGAGACAGAGACAGATATACAGAGAGAGAGAGAGAAAGAGAGAGAGAGGGCAAAGTGCCTGCCATAGAGGCAGGCTGGGGGAGTGGTGAGGGAATCAGGGGACATTGGTGGTGGGAAATGGGCACTGATGGAAGGATGGCTGCTAGAACACTGTATGACTGAGACCCAAACATGAACATCTTTGTAATTGTTTATCTCACAATGGTATAATAAAAAATATATTTAAAAAAGAAGTCACTGAACACTCCCAGCTGGGCTAGGTTATCCCCATTAGCTCAGGAGCTTGAGCAGATCCTTATTCTTGGGCCCTTCCAAGAATCTCTGGGAAAAGCCCCAGTTCCCCTAAGCATCATTTGAGATTCTTTCCTTAACCTCCACAAAGTATGTTCTTCCTCACAGCTACCCAACTATAATAAATAAAGGACTCTCAAGTCCTCTAGCTCAGCAAGTTGAGGCAGCCCAGAACTAGGGACCTGTAATCCAATCAGTACTCACTTTTTTCTTTAAGCTTCTTGATAAATTCCAATTATCTACTAAATTATAGTATATCTATGGACTGAACTGTGTCCTTGTAAAGCCCATAAACTGAAGCCCAAACCTCCAGTCTTGTAATATGACTCAATTTGCAGATGGGATCTAAGGAAGGTGATTTCATGAATAAATCAAGGTCCTTAAGTTGGTCCCCTAACGTATTGTGGCTGTTCTCCATAGAAATGCACAGACAGATCAAGTGAAGGTACAGAAAGATACCATTTATGATCAAAGGAAGGAGCTGAAAAGAAATCAACCCTACTAACACCTTAAATTTGGACATTAAGACTCCAGAAATAAATTTCTGTGTTTACAACCCCCATCATCATGTGGTGCTTTCTTATTTTACCCCCCAACAAACTAATCCAGATTCTTTAAATCCAGCCTAATCTGTCAGTAGAGATTCAACAATTAAGCTATAGGGAGGTAAATTGACTTACCTAAGACCACTGAGCAAACTGTCTTACCCAAGACACATTTGGCTGAAGCTCCAACCATGTACATAGATATACTGTGATCCTGAACTTATCATAGGAACTAGAAATTCAGAAAGGTCCAGCTCTCCATTCCATTAAGTCTTCTTGAGGATGGAATTTGAAAGATAAATCACCCTTATAAGAATCTATACCACTACCCCCGAAGTTGCTTTCATCACTTTCAGCTTTGTATGGACAATCACATTATAATTACAAATATATTTATATATTATAACGTTATTAATATATTATATATACTATATGATCAAATATTAATGTCATTTCTTACTGAATCATATCTCCAGTGCATTTAGAACAGTGTGACACGCCACATAGTGACTAATTTATTGACCTGAAAATCAAGGTGGAAGCAGAAAGAAGATGGAGTATCTAACTTTTCTTATAAGATTTCTAAAAAGATTTAAGGGTTATTGAATCACTTGTGTGGAGTATGACCTAGAGTTCATTTTTGAAATTGGGTGTGAATATTTAAAAGGTGCTATTCTCCATATACATCCTTTGAAAATGAAACTCCAAAATCAGAGAACACAGTTCACTTCTGTCACTAATTTTCTTTGTGATCTTGAGTCTATCACTTTGATTATTAAGATACTCATTTACTATTATGGAGAATGATTGGAGGAATCAATGCCCCTCTTACCTACCTTACTGACATACAGTGAATATCAAATAGGATAAGCACTTGAAATGATATAAAAATGTTTTTCAAATATAAAATGTGACAAATCTTTCATCTTCAAAAATATATGTGGATCAGAATGAATCTGTCTTGAAGAGGCAGCAGGGACCATAATAGAAATGTGAGTCTGATTGATGGGCAGCTTATATGAGTGCCTCAGATTGGGGGAGGAAAATGTGGTGCAACAGTTTCTTAAAAATTGAACTAGGAATCTGGAGATGAATTTTTGGTCATAGTCATACCAAAAGAGACATATTTGTTCTTCTATAAATACTTAATTCCTCTAAGCCTATATCTTCTCTTATTAGGTGAGTTTAATACCACTTCATCTTCCAGATAAGGCAATTATAAACATCTAATTGTATTGAATTTCATTATATCTGAAATTAAAATGCATATGGATTAGAGACATAGTACAGGGGTTAAGGAATTTGCCTTGCATGCAGCTGACTCCAGTTCAATTCCTGACACTGCATATGGTTCTGAGTACCTCCAGGAGTGATCCCTGAATACCAGAATAAACGTAGTAGGAAAAACAGAGGTATTGGGAAAATTAAAGATCAAGTAGAGTAGAAAACCTCTACTTGAGAAATCACATGTTTAATCCAAAGATGCGCTGGCAAGAAAGTCAGAAGATGGTTGTAAAAAATTTCTAGAGGGTAGGGAATTATTTAAATAAGATGAAATATACCAAGAAAAGAGAAAATCTCAAAGAAACAACTGCAAGTGAAGACTATCTGACTTTATTAATTTCAATATCTGGATTAACGAGTAAGACGAAACATTTTTCCCAAATACATTCCTTAGCAAAATGTTCAGTTAGGTATTTATTTCCATACTTTAAACTATATAACACCTTGGAATGAGACAGAAGATAAAGGTCTGGATATGCCACCATTATCAAAGAGAATTGATATTAGATATTCTTATCTGGCCCATGCTATTTTGATCACTATGACTTTTTAAAGGATATTTTAAGTTAGGTAATGAGATACCTCTCAGTTCCTTATTTTTCAGTATGGTTTGGTGTTCACGGTGTTTTTATTATTCCTTAAAAACATTATTATGGACTGCTCTAAGTCCTTGAAGAATGTAATCTGAATTAGGATAGGGAATATATTGAAATTATATTATAGTTAGTTTGGGTAGGATGGTCATTTAGTCAATATGGATTCTCCATTCTTCTAATCCTTAACTACATGATTTTTATTTTATTTTTTGGTCACAGCCAGCAATGTTCAGGGGTTTTTCCTGGCTTGACAATCAGGAATTACTTGTTTTTCTATTATACAACCGTGAGATATACAATTATGAAGATGGTCATAATTGGGTCTCACTCATACAGTGTTCCAGCACCCATCCCTCCACAGTGTCCCATTCCCACCACCAATGTCCCCACATTCCCTCCCACCCACACCCAGCCTGCCTCTATAGCAGGCACTTTTTTTCTTTTTTTCTCTCTCTCTCTTTCTCTCTCTCTTTCTCTCTCTCTTCTTTTACACATTGCAGCTTGCCCTACAGAAAAGCCATAAGGTAGGCTTGCCTTACAGGGTGTTTCATGTAAGTCTCTTTGTGTATATTCAATTGTGAGTTCTAGTCTGACATTACCATTCCCACAATTAGCAGAACACTGGTATATATTTATATCCCATTAATGAATGCAGTAATTCTATATCTGTCCTTTTCCTTCTGACTAATTTCACTCAGTATGATATTTACCTGCAAATGGATGGATATGGAGACTATCGTGCTGAGGAATTACTTCTGGTAGTGCTCGTGGGACCATATGGGATGCCCCTTGGCATCCCATATCAGACTCAGGTTGTCCACATGGCAAGGCAAATGCCCTACCTGCTGTATCATCACTCAAACCCAATCTTTCCTACGTGTTTTGTTGATTTGCTCATGTGTGCACCAGTAATATTTCCATTTGTCCCCTGTCACATGCCAGTGTATCTCAATGGCATCTGCTTGCTCCAGAAATACGAAGAGCCTCAAACCATTCTTTCAGGGTCTTGACAAAGAATGACCATCTTGTAGGTGGGCAGCCACATGATCTTTTCACATCCCGTGGGATCCAGATGGTAACAGCTCTAGTCCAGCGGTCGTCTCCAAGTTGCATCTGCTTCCTTGATGACACCAAACATTAGCCAAGCAGCGCAAATGCTGGCTGACTTCGACCAAGAATGTGGAATGTCAGGTCTTCAGCTGAATCTCAAAAAAAAAAAATTCATGAAAAGTGAACTAGTTCTAGATGCTCCATTCACTCTCAACAAAACAAACATCTCTGAATGCAGCAGTTATGTGTACCCATGTTGAGAACTCACCATGGTGAAGGAACTAGCATGTGAGCTACGCAGGAGGAAGAAAATGGTGTGGAACACTTTCAAGAGCATCGAAGAAATAGCTAAAAGGACAAAGAACCACTGGCTCTGGGCACATTTCTTTGACTCCACCATTCTCCCTGCATTAACATAGCCTCAGAGAGCTGGGCACTATGAAAGCAGGATGAGAATGCTATTCGGGTCTCCCAGAGAGGAATCAAAAGAGCTATGCTTGGAATATCACGCCTCACTCAAGTGAGAGAAGGAATTCGGAGTTCGACCTCCATCGATGATCAAGAGTCAGAGACACTGTCTCATTTGCCAAGGCTTCAAAAAATCAGATGGGCAGGACATTTAGACTAACAGGATGAGGAAATGCAATGGTTTAAATAGGGATGTCTAGAACACCCTCAGCCCTAGCGTATAGAGAGGAGAAGGAAAAATTAGAATGAAGGGTAAGGGGAAAAGAGATAGAGAAGGAGCAATGGGGGCTTGGCCAAGGGGCTTCAGATACAGCGACTGTGATAAGGAATGATAGGGCTAAATATGGAAACCACCATTCACAACACTGAAATTACAAGACCCAAATTTCAACCAAACTTAAAGGAGCCTGTCAAGCTGGTAGGCTAAAGCTGGGGCAGGTAGGAGAAGGAACCTGGGAACACAGGCTAAACCTTGTGGCATGATCAGTGCTGGAACATTGTACGCCATAAACCCAACTATGAATAACTGTAACTCATCATCCTTTAACAGAATAAAATTTGGAAAAATACATAGAGAATTAAACATTAAGGCAGCATTTGTAATCTGCCTACTTATCCATGTTTAATTGTTCCTCGCTTTATTTATTTTTTTTTTGCTTTTTGGGGTCACACGTGGTGATGATCAGGGGTTTCTCCTGGCTCTGCACTCAGGAATTACTCCTGGCGGTGCTCAGGGGACCATATGGGATGCTGGGGATCGAACCCAGGCCGGCAAAGGCCAGCCGCATGCAAGGCAAACGCCCTACCCGCTGGGCTATCACTCTGGTTGTTCCTCTCTTTAATACAAAGTTTTTATACCAAGAAAAATATTAAGTAAAATAAAACAGCAACAACTGTGCAACTGCTAGAGAGAATAGTAATTAAATATTCAATTCTCAGGACAATTCAGAGTATTATAAAACTATAAACTTCTAGTCTTATTAAGAAAATTTAAACTCAAATGCTAATATCTTTAAAAAATTTAAACACAGAATTAGGTCAAGTTTAGGCTGACAAAAACTTCAAAAAATTAGGTTATCTCTCATAATATGTTTATTTTTCTCTAAGTAAAATGAATGCAGACATATCAGTCAGGAGAGTATTGCAGATAAATCGTAATTCAGATGCAAGATGCTTCTAACTTTCTACTATCACTAAGATATTGTCTTCATAGGCCAAAAAGGTTGCTGGTATTCTCACCATCTCCTCTATAATTTGAGCGCAGAACAGAAGAAAGACACATTCCCTGCTTTCCAAGAGACTTTTGGAAAATTCCATACTGGACTTAGCTTTATATCTCATTAGCCAGGAGTTAGCCTCTTAGGTTCTCTTAGTTAGACAGAGTTCTCAGAAATATTGTCTTTTTCAAACCTATAAAGCACCATGCCGCATGAAAAGTTGAGTTCTGCTTTTGCACAAAAAAGGTAACTAGGAGCCTTTGGTGTATCAAAGCTTACTAATTTTAAATTCTATTTTCTTTGCCACTAGAAGAAAAAAATCCGAAAGTTCTCTGAGGATTTCCCAGACCCATTTGGGCTCCTGTGGTGTCAATTCAATCAATTCCTACTGTTAAATGAGAAAATAAAAGCAGCATATTTTGATCACTCTTCAGATTGCTATTATTTAGGGAACCACTGGGCTTAAAGGAACCAAAGACGCAGTGAACATCAAAGAGAAAACCAGGAAGATTTCTTGTGACCGCTCAACCATTACACAACTTTTATATTCTGTCTTGAAAAGTATGGATGAAATGCTTCCAATATAAATGTAATTTGGATGGAGAAATACCAAGACTGGAAAAAGAATGACTAAAATTTGAGTTAAATTTTGTCTCATCTATTGGACTTTGATCTTGCTGAACTAAACATTTCAAAAACGAAACAGGGTAGAGACAAATTTTATAGCTTTGTGAAACAACTGTATATGCATTTGTGCACCTTTAAATCATCACCAAGAAATGCCATAATCACAACAGAAACCTTGCAATCAAAAACAAAAACTGAAAACAAGGGTGAACAAAGCACCGTGTGTTACCATATTCTGAAAACTAAGGTGAGCAAAGCACCGTGTGTTTCCTGGAGTACATCATGTATAGAAGTCTGGACTCACTGGTGTGGGACAGCACAGCTGTGTCCAGGCAAACTCCAAGCATCCCTGCCTCAGTCAGCCTCCAGTTTGCCCTGGCCAGGATTTCTGCATACCGAACTCAGCAATCAACAGTTCTTTCTTCAATGCTGATTTTAGAAAGAGTCAGAAATATAGGGATGGTTTCATTTCTTTATTTTTAAATAGTCAGAAATATAGGCCAGGTTTCATTTTAGATAGTCAGAAATATAAGGAAGGTTTCATTTCTTTATTTTTACATAATTAAGTCATCATTTTTATCATTAAGCTATATGATTAACTGTAGGAATTCATGCATGTGATGCTCTAACATCCAACCCATAACCATAGTACCCATTTGTTTCCACCCTTGTCTCAGGTGGAAAGACGCCCCCACCCTTTATAACCCCCCCACTGCCACCTCACAATTACCAGCATTTCACCAACCCACCCCTTGCAAGACCCATCCGTCCATATTTCACTGCCTCCTTCGCTCCGCCAGAACATAGATTCTGTTACTCTGAGCCATTTGTCATCCCCTCACTATGGATTGTCCTAGTCCATACAGGTGAGATATACTCTATCTACCTCCTGCTGGTTAACTCAGCACTGCACGATTCTCTCCAGTTTTGTTCATATGGCAGCAAAATGAAACGACTTAGTCTTAAAATCAGGTAGTCTTCAATTGTGCATATATAACAAACATTTTGATCCAGTTATTCTTTAATATTTAGTTTATCTCCAAATACTGCTATGAGTAGTGATTCAATGAACATAGAAACACAAATGCCTATTCTGAGTAAAGTTTTTAGTCCTTGTTGTAGACGCCCACAAGTAAGATTTCAGTCATGTGGAAGCTTAATTGTTAGTTTTGTTTTATTTTTTTGAGAAATAGACATGCTGTTTCTAAAAAGCCTGAGTCAAGATTCCCAGCAGTGTGTGAGGGTTCCTTCAACCCAACATTCACACGAATACTGGTTGCTTTCATTTTCTATGGCTTGTGACAATTTCACAGGTGTGCATCATTTTTGCTTTGATTTACATTTCCTGATGATCATCTACTCACATACCTCTTGGCCACCTGTATGTCTTCTTTGAGGAAGGTTCTGTTCTCTTCTCCCAGTTTTATGATGGATTGGTTGTTATGTTGTTGTTAAGGCTTGCTAGGGCTTTATATATCTTGGAAGTAAATCATTTGTCAGATGGGTGGTGGACAAATATTTTCTTCAAATCTGTGACTTGTCTTTGATCTAGTAATCATTTTGGGGGGTTCATAAGATTGTATAGACCATTTCTTTATCTGAGCTTCCTTTAGCTTGGTCAATGCCATTCGTCGTTGGAGATACCTCTGGATTCAGTGTTACGTAGGGTTCTACCTCTGTTTTCTTCAGTACAATTTATGGATTAAGGTCTGTGGGGATATGATTTATTATGTTTATTGACTTGCATGTATCAAATCATCTTAGAATCTCTGGGATAAATTTTTTCTGGTTATGATTTTTTGATATATTTTTAATTTGATTGCTAATATTTTATTTATTTTTGTGTCTATGTTTATCATAGCTATATGAGATTACAATTTCCTTTTTAGAATTCTTTTTTATTGGTATAAGAGTAATGTTTGCCCCATAGAAAATATTTGAAAGTACTACTATTTCCTCGATTTTCTGTAACATAGTGAAAAGGTTAGAAGAATTCTTACTTAAATTAGGTTTGAAGGAACTTACAAGTGAACCTATCTGGGTCTAGGATTTTATTTTGAGGGAAACTTTTGATTACCATCTCAATTACTTGATAAAAATTGGCCAGTTTTCTCTTGGTTCAGTCATAGGGAACTATAAGAGTCAAAAAACACTATTTCTTCTATATTTTCTAATTTTGTATCATAAATATTTTCATAGTAATTGCTGATGATTTTTGAATTTATGTGCTATCTGTCATGATAAATATTTTATTTCTGATTTGATTTATTAAGATCTCTAGTTTTAGTGTAGTTAATGATTTATCAATTTTCTTTATACTTTTGAAAAAACACCTCTTAGTTTTAATATTTTCAATGTTTTTTGCCTGAATTTTATTTATTTCTCTCCAAGCTTTATATTTCCTTTATTCTGCTTTTTTGGGTTCCTTGAGTTGGTCAGAAAATGTGTTAGATTATTCATGATTTCTTGCCTTCTGAAGAATGCTTGCATTGCTACAAACTTACCTCGTAATGATACAGCAGGGTTAGAAAGGTGGACAGCTGGGTGAACTTAGTTGGTCACTTTGAATCTCATCCTTGAATCAAGTAGCCCACCCAGCAGAGCATCAGTCAAATTAGGCAGTGGGGTGGCTGGAAGTAGGAGACGGCAGCAAATAAAGAAAGCCCCCAAATTTCATTTTTCTTTCTCTTCTCTTTCTTTCTGCATGTGCCAGGCATACTATAAGATTAGGGAGGGGGTGTGGGTCAGGTCCACAGACCCATAATGAGGCAGGATGAGATAAAGCTCCCAGGCCCAGACAAACACAGAATCAGGAAGGGGTCTTTGCTTAGATAGTCAGCAAGCTGGAAACTTAAGGAAAGTGAGGAAAAGATATCAGGGAACCACTGGGGTACAGTCACTGGGAAATACTGGAGACACTATTTTGACCAGGAAAAAATGTGCACACAATATAGAGTGGTATGGAATGGAACCTTGTCTTCATACACCGGACATAAGGACCAATGGGGAGGTCATGCACGGGATGGGTCCGTGTGGGATCAGACCAGTGATGTCATTCCTGGTCAAAGAGATATGGACATTTGAGGAGAAACCCAGACCCATCTATTTAAACTGTACAATAAATTCTAACTTTTAATCTTCTGATTTTTGTGTCCAAATATTTCATTGATTCCCAAGAACCTACTTTATGAAAATCCACTACTAATAACACCACTTTGGATGTGTCCCATATGATCTGGGAGTTTTTTGTCTTCAAGTCATTGTTTCCAGTAAATTTAGGATTTCTTTTCTAATTTTGTCTTTGACCCAGAGGTAAGTTGTTTAATGTCCAGTTATTTGAGACTTTTCCCTATTTGTTTGTGATCAACCTGTTTTCATGTTATCAAGATCTTAGTGGGTATGTAGTACAATTTTTACCTTCTTGATTGTATGAAACTATATTTTGTGACCCAGACATGATCTATTTTGGAGAGTGTTCCAGGTGCATTTGAGAAGAATGTGCATTTGACTTTTGGGGAATGAAGAGTTCTTCATTAATATATGTCTTCTAAGCTCAGCTCTTTTATACCTTCCCTAAAACTCAGTGTTCACCTGTTGAGTGTTAGCCTAGTTGTCTTCAGTGGTAATAAGACAGTGTTGAAGTTTTCAACTACTATCATATTGCTGTGACTATCTTCTTTCAGGTCTGTTAGTAGTACTTTGAAATATTTTGATGGTCCCTCAATGGGTGCATCAATGTTTAAAAGTATGAGTTCTTCATCATGTACGTGAAAAGTACATCAGTAATAAATTTTAATTTTTAATAATTTTATTTTATTTAAAATTTATAATTAAATGTATTAATAATTAAAAGGTATATTAATATCTTATTATTAAGAAATTTCATATTATGATCATTTCATTAACAGAACATTAGCAACTCTAAGGCCATAGTGATAATATAGCAGGTAGGGTACTTTCTTTGTATGCAGCTGACCCAGGTTGGATACCCAGCATCCCATATGGTTCCATGAACCTACCAGGAGAGATTCCTGACCACAGAGCCAGAAGTAACCCCTGAACACCACCATGTGTAGCACTAAAAACAAAGGAACAAAATTGCCGTCACTGTCCCTTATCATCTTTGTAAATTTGAAGTTTATGTTGTATGACATATGTATAGTCACTGTAACTTTTTAAAGGGAATTTTTTGCTTGTTTTGTTGTTGTTTTTTCAGTCTGACTTTGAGTCTGTATTTATCTTTTCTGTTCAAATGTGTCTCTTGCAAGCAACAGAAAGTTAAGTTCAATTTTCTAACCTATCTTTCTATTCTGTGCCTTTTTCTAAAATTTGTTTTATTATGCCACTGTGAAATATACAATTACAAAGACGTTCATGTTTGGGTTTCAGTCATATAGTGTTCCAGCACCCATCCCTCCACCAGTGCCCATTTCCCACCACCAATGTCCCCAATTTCTTCCCCCTCCCTCTGCCTGCCTCTATGGCAAACTCTTTGCTTCTTATTTTCTCTCTCTCTCTCTTCCTTTTTTACACACTGTGACTTGAAATACATACATTTAGAGGTTATTATGTGTATTCCTTTGCCTACATTAAATGCTCAGTTCTAGGCTGGTATTACCTTTCCAACAAATTATTACTACAGTGTTCCTTTCTCTGTCTTACCTAACTTACCTAACCTCTGACTCCCACACACTTGCTGTAGATTCCACCCACTCACAAGACTTCCTGATCCAATAACATGGTTCTTAAAGACAAAACAAGCTTCACAAACATAACTTCTAGAATGATGGTGATACTGCATCTCTTAATTGGTGAGTTTAGATCATTGGACACTGAGTGAGATTATTGAATGAGTTTAACACCATCATTCTAGTAGAAGTTTTTTGTGAAGCTTCTCTTGTCTTTAAGAACCCTGTTACTGCTTCTTGAAAAATTTGTTTTAAGGATATGAAATTCCTAAGCTGTTGTTTATCCATGAAGTTCTGTGTCATCTTCAAATCTGAATGATCGACTAGCTGAAAAGAATTCTTTTTGTGAGGTGTCCATTTCATTGAGTTTTATACTATATATCCCTATTTTCTTCTGACCTGCAGCATCTAACTTGATAAATCTTCTGTGAATCGTGAAGAAGCTTATCGTATATAATTTCCTTCTTTCAATATTCTATCTCTGAATTTAGCTTCTGTCATTCTAATTATGATGTGCCCTGTAGTATTTTCATTTGGGTCTCCTCTGGTGGGATTTTCTAGCCCTCTTAAATCTGGGTACATGACCTCCTCAGTCTGGGAACTTCTTAACTATGATTTCTTTGATTAAATCTTCATGGAATTTGTCTTCCTGATCCTCAGAGACTCCTACAGTCCTTATATGGTTTCCTTCAATCTCATCTTACTGTTCTCTGGTGTGCTGTTCATTTGCTTTTATACTTTTTCCCCATCTTCTACTTTCTAAAGGTTTCCTGTACCCATTTTGTATCTCACTGATTTTATCCTCTTCTGCTGTTACTTTGCTGCTGAGGTCTTCCATTAAGTGTTTTTTTTAACTTTAATTTTATCTATCAAATGCTTCCATTCTGTTACTTTTCATTTCCAACCTCATGCTTTCTTAAACCTGTGCCATTGTTTCTTTGAGTACATTAAACAGAGTCAGTAAGGGATCTCTAAAGTCCTTATCTAAGGTTTACATAGTGGTAAATATGAGTCCAGATTTCCAGGCAACTCTCTTTAATCACTTTGCATGGTGGATTTCTATTCTGCTTTTCTAGGAAAGGTTTTACCCTAGCTTTATCCTAAACAGATTCACCTCAGCATGGGTATGTCCCAGTCTATCTGTTTCATCTTTTACACAAGAGAACGATTTTATTGCTCTCATGTGTAAAAGTAAAAATAGATCAATTAAGCAGAAGTCTTTGAAGCTCCACATTTCATAAATACTAAAATACTACAGTGTAAGTTTGATGAATAAAAGCAATGGAGAGAGCTTGAAGTTACCAAACCTTTCCAGTTCTTTTTAGACTGCCCACATTAAATAGGTTGAATTAGTTTGACAACTCTCATATAATCTACCAAGAATATCAATGCACCAGCTGTTTCCTGATTCAATAATCAACCCAGCTAAAGTCCTGGGGAAAAAGCTTTTATGACTCCAGAGATGCCAACACAATGTTCTGAGGTTGGTGGAAATTTCAGTTCAGATTCCAGATTAGCCTCTTCCTAACTGTAGGCTTTTGCCAACCTTTCTCATGTTCTATATCTTATTCTTCCCATCTCTAGAGAAAAATCATAATATGACCAATCCCAGGGCAATTATTAGGATGAATGTTGTCAAGAACTTGATATTCTAAAGCAGTGTCTAGCATATATCAAACTTTTACAGATTATTAATTACTTAAACCCTTCCAATGTTCAGTGGTAGAAAAAATGATGGACAGTGGGCTGCTTTCAGCCCTAAACCTCAGGACATTTCAGATACATTAAAATGTATGTAACTAAGATAATTCTCATTACAAATAAATATTTTAGGTTTTATTTTTATTGCATCCTTATGTGATAATGAATGTTTGCTGAACACAATGGGTTAATAATTTTTCAATTTATGTAAACAAAACCACCATGCTATAAACTTCAAACTTGCAATAAGATGTATGTCAATTGCTTCTCAATAAAACTGGAAAATATGTTTTGTCCAAAATATGGCAATAGATAGTTCATAGTTATACCAAATAATTGAAAAAATACAGAATGAAAGCAATTTCTCTCTCTCTCTTTCTCTGTGTGTGTGTGTAATGCAGTGAAAGAAAAAGAAAGAAATCCTATTTTCTGAATAACAGGGGGATGAAAGCGTCTCATCTTCCCACATCTTAAGGGATTTTCCTTTTTTTTCTATACTTGCAACTACTTCCAAGATCTACGCTTGCAGCTACTACCAAGAAGAAGCAGGTACCTGCAGATATTATCTGGACATGTAAACATAAAGCTCATCTTAATCAATGGAAGCTACACTGCTGAAAGTCTGGTGATTTTCGTCTGGAGCTGACAACACGGTAATTTATATTCTGCACAGCGTAACCAAAGAGCTTGTTATGCAAACACAGGCCACTGATTTGACAAATCTCCTGGAAACAGAATTAATGTCTGTATTCTGTGCAAGGATGTAATTTATTTTAATATTTTAAAAAAGATAATATATGTCTATCTGCATATATTCAGTGAATGTGATCTATAAGCATATATATATTTACATATATATACATATTTAAATCAAATCAAGCTTGGGGCTGGGGTTAGTGTGTTGTAGCAATGAGGTCCAAGAACTACAATGAAAATGGCATTGCTGATTACTACCAGCATCTTTCATTTTGTGTTTCTTTTCCTATTCCTAGCAATAATATAAATATTATTCTTTTGTGAAAATGCTTTATTTATGGAGCCAGAGCAAGGAACGCATTTCATGGTAATTGAGGTTTTTTGATAGAGAGAAACTTGAGCTCTGCTCAACCACAGAAAAAGTTTTAATTGGGTGGAAAACTCCAATGGGGATTTCCTAGTCACAGATTTTATTTTCTTAAAGAAAGTTTTTATTCTGGGAAAGTCTGTCTAGACTGGTTATAAGGAACCAATTCTGATGTTTTGGGTTCAATAAAATTCTATCTTCTACACATGAAGAATGTTGGACCACAGAGTTTGGGGGCAAATTACAGATAAATATATTTAAACCTTGAGAGATGTTGAATAAACCTTTGGGGAGAAATCACAAAGATTTGACAGGCATTTTACTTAGACAGAACCCTAAAGCCTTTTTACTTCCAAGGATATTCATAGAAAAGGAATTCCCCCAACCCATACTGCCCTCTAGCCTCTTGTTCTACTAACCTTCTTTTAAAAATACTAATTTAATGAATTACAACCTCTGAACCCAGTTTTCCCCAATTCCTTTTAGTTTGAACACTTTGCCCTTTCGCACAACTCTAGCCCCCTCATGGAGAAACCTAATCCAAACTACCATGTCTGCTGCTGCTGATGCACAGATAAGGTCTCTAAACAAAAAATCAATGTCCCTTGGCCCAGGGGATCCATTCTGCTGTTTTCTACATTAATGCCATGTCAGGAGATGTCGCTGAAAAGCCAGACAACAAAAGAGAGTCCGTTCTTATTTGGAAAAAGCCCTGACAGCAACGCTAAGGCAGTGAATTGGGGGAAATGCGATGGACAGCGAGTGCATCACTTGTGTTGGTCATGTTCTTCTGACAGAAGGAGCTAGCTCCAAGGAAGGAGAGGACAGTGATGCCCCTACACCCACCAGTAGAGAGTGATCCATTAGTGCAAATCCATGAGTAAACCCTGAGCACAACTGTGTATGCACCCCCCCCCAGAAAAAGAAAAAAAATAGAACAAAAACAACAGCAAAAACCCTAGAAATTGGGCCGGAGCGATAGTCCAGCGGGTAAGGCGTTTGCCTTGCACGCGGTTGGCCCATGCTGGCCAGGGTTCGATCCCTGGCATCCCATATGGTCACCTGAGCACCGCCAGGAGTAATTCCTGAGTGCAGAGCCAGGAAAACCCCCTGAGCATTGCTGGGTGTGACCCAAAAAAATGCTAGAAATTGAATTCCTGTATGACTCATAATTTTACTTTTTTGGGGTACACTCCAAGAGTTAAAAAAATCTATTCAGAAGAGACATTTTCAACACAGCAATGTTAATAATTGTCAAAATATTGAAACAACCCAAGTTTCCAAGAAAAGATAACTAGATGAAGATAGCTAGATAAAGAAACTATGGTACATATATATAATGTGATACTGTTTTGCTATAAGAAATTAAATTTGCTGTTTAGTTTAGTTTAGCACAAGGCCACACCTTGCAGAGTTTAGGGGGAGCATATAGTGCTGGTTCAATGACTTAGATTATAGAGTTATGAAAGCAGATCACTCTTTTATTCTTAATTGACTCACCATGTGATACAATTGCAAAGTTGTTCATGATTGGGTCTCAGTCATACTGTTCCAACACTCATCCCTACACCAGTGCACATTACTCACCACCATTGTTCCCAGTTTCATTTATACCTCACACCCACCCTTCACCAACCTGCCTCTATAGCAGGCACTTTTCTTTTGTCTGGCTGCCTCTCCCCCTCAATCTCTCTCTCTCTCCTCTCTCTCTCTCTCCTTTTGGCATATGTTTTGCACTATATGTCCTGAAAGGTTATCATGTTTTTTCTCTTACCTACTTTCAGCACTCAGTTTTGGTCCCGGATGATCATTTCCAATAATCCTTTTCATAGTGGCCCCTTCTCTTTCCAAACTGCCCTCCCTCATCCCCCACCCTCACACCACGTGGGGCAAGCCTCCAATCTGGATCAGTTCTCCTGGCTCTTGTTTCTACTGACCTTGTGTATTAGTCTCATGTTGTGTTTCTTTTATATCTCACAAATAAGTGCAATAGTTTGATGTTTGACCCTTCTCTTTCTCTGATTCATTTCACTCAGCATGATACTTTCTATGTCCATCCATTTATAAAAGAACTTCATGACTTCATTTTTCCTAGTGGCTGTGTAGTATTTTATTATGTGGATGTACTATGCTTTCTTTATCCAGTCATCTGTTCTCAGCACTTGAGTTGTTTCCAGATTCTTGCTATTGTGAATTGTGCCGGCAGCCCATCTCTTATAAAAACAACAACAACAAATACTTCTTGTTGGTCAACAAATTTACTTGTTGACCAACAAGAAGTATTTTTTGTTGCTGTTTTTATAAGAGATGAGCTGCCAGCACAATTTCTTGTTGATCAACAAGTATTTTGTTGACCAACAAAAAAATAATAATTTGTTTGGTCAACAAAAAAAGGAATAATTCTGAGTGTAGCTCTGTGGATGAAGTATCCTGCAACTCTTGGCCTTGCAGTAAAGCAATCTGGGAGGACCCTCGTTATCATAGGGGTAACAAAAAGAAGAAGAGAAGAAGAAGAAGAAGAAGAAGAAGAAGAAGAAGAAGAAGAAGAAGAAGAAGAAGAAGAAGAAGAAGAAGACAAAAATGAAGAAGAAGAAGAAGAGAAGAAGAAGAGGAGGAGGGGAGGAGGAGGAGAAGGAAAGGAAGAAGAAGAAGTAGAAGAAGAAGAAGGAAGAGGAGGAGGAGGAGAAGGAGGGAGAAGGAGAAGGAGAAGGAGAAAGAGAAGGGGAGGAGGAGAAGGAGAAGGAGACGGAGACAGAGACAGAGAAGGAGACAGAGAGGAGAAGGAGAAGGAGAAGGAGACGGAGACAGAGACAGAGAAGGAGACAGAGAGGAGAAGGAGGAGGAGGAGGAGGAGGAGGAGAGGAAAAGGAGAAGGAGAAGGAGAAGGAGGAGGAGGAGGAGGAGGAGGAGGAGAAGGAGGAGGAGGAGGAGGAGAAGAAGAAGAAGAAGAAGAAGAAGAAAGAGAAGAAGAAGAAGAAGAAGAAGAAGAAGAAGAAGAAGAAGAAGAAGAAGAAGAAGAAGAAGAAGAAGAGGAAGAGGAAGAAAAGAAGAATTGCCTTTTGCCCCATGAATTCCTGGAAACAATGAATTTCTCCCCTAATAAGTGAATTTCATAAGCACAGAGTTTGATAGTGAGACATTCATGCAGAATAGAATCAGTATTCATAACTGTACCAAAAATATGCATTGCCAAAGGGTAGGACTAAGGAGGTGGGGAGGAACCAGCGATGAATGCATCTTAGCTGAAGAGAGTTGCAAAGGAGATTTTCCTCAAAGTAACAACAATGAAAAAAATCTCTTCAGATTGAAAGATGAACGTGGGGCTTGCCATGCAAGAAAGCTTTCTAATAGACAGTTTTTATCTTGACAGTGGTGTCCTCTTAACATATATTTACTTTCTAATTACCCAGAACTGTGTAATTAACCTGTCACTAGACAGTGCTTGCCACACTAATGAATGGATAAAGATTCTGGGTGTTAATCATCAGCCCAGTGGAAAGAAGGCAATCCTTGTTCTATGACTCAACAAGTGGACTTGTTTCTCTGGCATACTTTATTTTTTCTCACCTCCTCTTTGCTCTACTGGGATTTCATGCCACAGAAAATTTCATTACTATAAAAAGTTCTAGGTTGCAGATTATACCAAGGATATTTAGTTAGATGCCTAGAGGAGAGTTTGATGGCACCACAGCTCCAATATGCAGGATTCTTCCCTAGACTCTGGCCCCAGATTGAAGGTATCACAGAGAAGAATAAATCCACAGGATGGTACAGTAGTGCTAGAACTGGGTGGGGACTCTTAGGGGTACAGGAGTTCTGAATGAATAAAGCAGCCCAGTACAAGTACGTGGACACATAGTATTGCTTGTATATGTGGGGGAAAGGGACACCCAATTATGCTCAGGGCTTACTCCTGGCTCTGCATTCAGGGATCATTGCTGCCAGACTCAGCAGACCATATGGAGTTCCAGGAATTGATCCTGGGTCAGCCCCATGCAAAGCCAGTGCCCCACCAACTATACTACACTCCAGTATTATTGTATTATTATTTTATTGTGATTCTTTCATGTATGAAGCTTGGCTGACCTTGGAGAAACTCCCTTTCTAGGGTACTACTTCCTTAAGTTAGTTATGATGGAGAAATACACTTTATAAATACCACCAATCAATCTATCCCCTTGTCTTCTGGTATGTCTTTTTATGGGATTCTTACATTCATAACCACTTATCTCCATACTCTAATGCTCCACAGGGCTTAAGCATGATGCAGTTAAAATCACTCAAACCAGTTAATCCTAAACATTTGTACCAAAACCATTATATAGACTCTTACCCGGAGAGCTCGTCTCTCCTCTACCTTTGAACAAATTCACCATAACCTTGGTAAATCAATTCAGCAAGCTATATTTTCAAAAGACCTTATTTATTGGTTGTGCTGGCACTATGACACCATAATAAACATAGAACTATAGCCCATGGGTTATGCGAGGGGGACCATAGAGCAGAAGGCGGTAACCACAATAGAGAATCATATTACCTTACAGCTTGGGCCACCATGACTTTACAGGTAAAGTGCCCAAAGGTATCAAGGTTGTTGTGTCTACAGGAGCTCTTGCCTCATGTGGATAGTAAAGTCATAAAAGCCCTAACAAAGTCAAGCTGTGCTTGAGACTCACTTGATTTTCTTAGTGTTGGAACTGGTCCCTGCCACTTTTAGGGAGTCATGGCTCTTAGGCTGAGGGGGAATGGGGTTATGTTCTTCATGGGAAAAGGAAAAGTCAACCCCAATTACTTCTCTGAAGCTTTTACAAGTTCCCATGCTCACAGAAAATAATCTTAAGAGATCAATAGTGAACAAAATCCTCTTTATTGAATTATGGAAAAGAAGAGAGTGCTGTAAAAAAAAAGAAAGGAATTTTATACCCTTTACTTAGGTTGCTGGTGACCACAGAACAGAGTTGAAAGAGCTTTGTTTTGCAAAGTTAATTTTATAGGTCTTTCCAAGCTGCCTGGCTCTGGAATTTCAATGTAAGAGTTCATTGTCAGACTGTTGCCAAGAAAAAGGGACAATGGTCTCTATTACAGGGTCATTGGTTCCTATTGAATTGTCTCTTGATGGGTCCTGATCATAGAGCTTGAACTGCTTTCTTAGTCTGCAGTTTGTGAATTGGGCAGAAACAAAGACACAAAAATCATAGCCTTTACTTCTGGTATCACCACCAACTTCTCATTATTTGGGGGCATGATTCAGTTCTCCTGAACCCCAGTTTCATTATCTGTCAAAGGTGGGTATCCATACCCAGGAGACACAGGCCCTTGCTGGGATGAGGTCATATAAAAATCTAGTTGGTGCATTGTTTACCAGGAAGGGCTATATAAAGGAAAGTACCATCTTTGTCTCCAACTTTGGCACATTATAATTTACTATTTTTATTATTTCCAAATATATTCACTAGGAAAGGAATCACATGTGATATTTATTTGCGTGTTCCTCAGTGCTTCAATTACTGAAGTGCATAATATAGTCAATTGAATTCAGCAAGTAACTACTAACATGACCCACCAAACGTTTTTTATTACTTCAAGTTTCCAAAAATAAAATGGAATCCAACTGGAGTGTTCAAAGAACTGCAAGACTGAGAAGTAATGTTTGTGGATACATGTGTACAGCTTCTTTTTCAGACATTGGTGTGTCCTTAGGAGGGCTATGACTTTGAAGGAAGCAGGCAAGCAGATAAGGCAATGAATTATCTGCTGAATTGAGGGCTGGCATTGGCCCCAGCCCTCAAGGCAATGAATTCCTGATAAAACCAATAGCCCCACGGATGCAAACTGCTACCTCATGGACACAGAACTAAATCCTGATATGACCTTTACCTGGTAACAACACAGAGCCAGAGAAGGCTAGACTCCACTCCAAGAGAAACTCCAGCAGGGAGCAAAGGCCAAGAAAGAAACATCAAAGAAGACACCAATGGTGGTTCCCTACTCTAACCTCTTGGCAAGCCCCCTAGGTAACAGACCTAGCAACAGACTTTTATCAAGGTAGAAAGCCCCAAGCAGGGCAGGTTTGGATAATCTCTACAAAAGTCAGCTTGAACAGAGGCCACACACATATGCTGCACAAGCACATATGATCCACAAGCCCAAGGTGCCTAAGCACATGTGTTACCCTCATCTCCCCTCTTGTCATGTGGACTTTCATAACTTTCTTATCTAGGGCTAAGGCGGGCTCTTCAAGAGGTAAGGCTCACCGCAGACTTTCTCAGTCCTAGATTACACCAGCATTTCAGGTGGCAGAGGTGGATAGAGAGAAAATTCCATTCTCAAGGTTGCTGCCTCTGTCCTCGCCACTTAATTTAAGTCACCTGGGTACCCCCACAGGAATCAACTTAAATGGTTTAAGAAGGTTCCGCCTTCTCAGGAAAAAGAAGCCTACAGCCACACATGTGGACATGGTCTCAACTTCTCTCTTCGAATGTCCTTCCTAAGAGCTAGAGGGACTCAGAAGTGAAGCAAGGACCCAAGTTACCCTATCAGGGAGCTAGACCCTTTGAAAACTTCTCAGGGACCCTGAGCCCCATGGCCTTTTCTGCCTCCCCTTCGGTGCTGAAGCAGTCTTTCAGCTGTCCTTCACAATACCATGTTCATGCTACGTTACAGAACGTTCTGCTCAATGTCAGTGCAATGCCATTGAAGTGCCAACCTACAGTTCGGATTCCCAGCGTCAGGAGGAGTCTTCCCAATGGGCAATGAATACCAGTTAATTTCTGGGTCTCTGGGGACTGTGTGCAAAAATTAACACATAGACCAATAGGTTGTTTGGTGTTATGCCTTTTATTTAACAGCTCTTGCTGTTTATGTCTGTGGGGTGGTCCTAACTCTAAACAGGTACTTCTGTACCGGGACAGCAATCCCCAAATCTGACCACTGCTCAGTGCATCACTGTTGTCCTTGCGCTCTGGTTCTCGCCTCCTGCTGCTCACAGCTCAGTTGCCTACTGGTATCCGTCACTGGTCACTGTTGCTAACTCGTTACTGGCCTCATCTTACAGCTTGCTGTCTTGTTGCTTCTTTGTTGTCTGTGTCATTTTTTCTTCCTCTTTTTTTTAATGTCCACTGATCCGAATGTGCTGTCCACTTGCTATCTTCCGAGCTGGGGTCACTGCTTGGTCAGTGATGCTCTACTATGTGTTGCTCAGGGCTTAGCGCTATCTTTTATTTCTGCTGCCTGTCTACCTGTGTGAGAGCTACCTAGTTAATATTGGTAGTTCATTTTATTGGCAGTTAATATTGGTAATACATAGTTAATACTTGTCTCTACCTTTACTATCGTTGTTATTTCTGTGGCTACACTCACGAAAGCAAGATTTTAAATGATCCAGAGGATCTTATAGATTATCTTCCCTCCTCTTCTTTACTCCCCTTGTAACAGAGTGATCTGTCTGTTCCCTTGAAAAAAAATTCTATAACCTCCACACTGGTCATCGTTGTGATCCTGTAAATAGATCAGAGCTGCTGAAGACACTTAGCTCTATCCTCCCCTCCCCTCCCTTGCATTACTTCCTCTGGAGCCTAGCTATTGAACCTGGAGCCATCATTTTCCAGTAGGTCCGTCAGGGCGTCTCCTATGTGTCACCAGCACCGCAGGCCATTACACTTGTGTCACCTCGTGTGGGGAACAGAGCACCGACTATAGCAGGCTCCACACACATTCTTCTCAGCTTCCTCATTTCACATTCTTTTCCTCAGTCTCATAGGATTAGTCCACACTTTTCAAAGAGTTCTTCTGTAAAAAAAAAAAAAAAAACACAGAGTTTTCTGCCTCAAGTGATCTGTGTAACACAAGAAAAAACAATTCCAAGGATTCCTCTGGGGCCAGGGAGACACAAACTCTAGCCTCACTGTTTCTGTAAAAAAAAAAAAAAAAAAAGAAAAAAAGAAAAAGAAAAGAAAAACCCTCTTACCACCCTACCCTTAGCCCTACCTCCCTCCCTGGGGAACAGTCACAGAACTAAGAGAAGCTCTGGGGAGATGACACAGAAGTTAGGCTAAAGTCCCCCTAGTGAGCATTTCTTAAAAATAGTGGAGCACCACGCATCTCTCAGATCAGAGGAAAACCAAAACTAAGGGGTAGGAGGTCTTTTTTGTTTGTTGCCTGAGGTAAGTCCCTGCTACTGTCAACTGCTGTTCTGTGGTTTCCAGAGATAGAAGCCAGAGGCTGCCCTTGGGCAGAAGAATGAAGTGGGGAGCTACTGCTTAAGGAGTGGGAAGAGGGACCCGATCAGTCCAGCCCAGATTCATGAACGAAGAGGACAAGCAATAGTACACCAGGTAGGGCGTTTGCCTTGCAGGTGGCCAAGCCGGGTTCAATCTCTGTCACTGTATATGGTCCCCTGGGCACCACCAGGAGTCATCCTTGAGTGCTGAGCCAGAAGTAAGTCCTGAGCAATGCCACATACGGCCCCCAAACAAGCAAACAAAAAAGACCTCAACAGATTCAGGTGTAAGGTGCCTTCCAGACTCTGTACATATCCCTCTGCTTTTTTAGCACCTCATGTTAGCACTAAATAACACACCTACTGGCACATGTCATTCTGGAGACAAACCTTACAATCAGAGAAGCAATGGAGGGGCCAGCGTGATAGTACAGTGGGTAGAGGCTCGCTTTGCACACAGTTGACTGGGTTTGATCCCCTGAGCACAGTCAGGAGCAATTCCTGAATGTCAAGTCTCAAGTAACCTCCAGCATCACCAAATGTAGCCCCAAACCTAGAAAGAAAAAAATGTGGAGACCAGACTCTAAGAACAGCCCCAGAGATGAGAATTCCCAGAAATCTCACCCAGCAGATGGTTCCAGCCCTTCGCTGTCAGGACCAAGACTAGCAGCTCAGAAGTGCCAACCTCTCCCTAACGTCCCAGAAGTGAGCTTTCCTTTCCCGTTCTCAGACCAGCCTGATGGTGCCTGCACTCTGAAACTTTCTTCTGTGCCTTAGGAAGACCCAAATGGAGGCAGGAAGTCTCTGGAAGGATCCCACCACACCCTGGCTCTGGGTCCTAAAACACAGCACTGGTTTAGTGGCTAGGCAGCAGTGTTCTGGGATCCTCAGTTCCATCTTCCCTCTTTGGCCTTGCCCAGTGTGTGCTGGCTCACTTTCTCTGCTACCTGATCAAAGCACAACCCTCTGCCTTGTTCTGATCCTGCCTGCCTGCCACCCCGCCCCCAACCCCAGGCATCTGTCCTTCCTCTGAGGGCTCTTCCTGCCTGTCTCTCCTTGATTTCCTGATGTCAAACCCTTTTCCTCCTAAATCCAAATCCTTCTCAACAAAGTGTCACATCTGAAGAAAGCTTGATAAATTAATCCTGTAAAATGTCCCAGTTAAAATTGACAGCAGTTTACTTTAGACCCTTCCTGGGGCATTTGCATTTTATCAGGGGATCCTTCTGAAAAGCATTATGAAACGGTCCTCAAAGATTCAAATGATACAATTCTGGCTTGGGAGCAAAGCTGGACTAGAGAAAAGCCTAAGGGAAAGTAAGTTGACCTGGTGTGATTCGCTCCTGTAGTCACTCCACTACTGAGCGGACAGGTAGAGGCTTCCTTCAGAGAGCAAACATTTCCCTATGGGGAAGCACCAGGGAGGGATCTGAGAGAGCACCAGGAGTCACAGTGATTTTGGATCCAATGTTGAACACAAAGTGAGCGTGCATGGTATAGGAGTACATGGGATAGAAAGCCCGGCAATTTCTATTACCCTTTTTGATTTATTGCAAACCCTACCTCCTTAGAGCAGAGGATCCATAACGAAGACCTCCCCTGGGAGAGGAGCAGGGACCGCTTCTGTCATGACCTGCACCTTTGGGGTCTACGGCTCTTCTACTCTCAAACATTTTGAGCATAAATCATGATCCAGCTCATGAGGTTTAATGTGACAGAACTTGGAGGACAGAAACAGCTGCTCGCACAGAGGAAGACAGGAGCCCCAATGCTGGGTTATATTCCAGGCTTTCCAGCAGGAGGAACGAAGCTTCTGGGTGTGGCAGAGGCACTGTACCCCAGGCTGCTTCAGCAGAGCTTTCACCTTGCTTGACCTGTGTCTTACTCATTTGATTTCCATAGTCGCATGGTCTCCTTTGACTGAAACAGCAGGATCTCTTCATTCCCAGGGTAATCTTAACTTCGCTATCCATTGTATGAGACTATCAGTTAGTTAGGGTTTCTGCTGAAAATTCATTCACAAAAATGTACCTTTCTCATCCCCTACTTGATTTAGGAAAGATCTATAATTTCTCGGGAATGACCTAAAGATATTTTTTATACTTTTCCATCAACTTTTTTCTCCCCATAATATACCCACATTGGTAGGGTTGAAGTCAATCTCCCCAAAGGCCATACTTCTCTAAGTTAAATCACATCCCCTTCTCTATCTCTACTGGCCTGCTCTCAGCCCTAAAACTCTGCAGACACATGCTAAAGAGAACCTTCTTCTGTCCTCTCTGTTTGATGCCTCCAACCTTCTCGCCAAAGCTCATTAGAGTCACCCCAAATCCATGCTCTCTCCTACCTTCCTCCCCAGTTTCCCAGCAAGAAGTTTTCGGTGACATTTAAGTCACTTGTAAATGCCAGCTGATGCTAACTAACTCTTATCCTTAGTACAGGTGTGACTTTCCCAAAGGGCTGGATGTCAATGCTCAGGCACAGGAGGGAGAGACTGGCCTTTAGGGACAGGTCTGTGCCCAGATGTGGCACACTGTGCTCTAGGCTCCCATGGCCCTACTCCCACTATGCTGTGAGAGGGGTGTCTCTGTGATTAAATGTCAGCGTCAGAGGAGTCTATATGACACACAGTTCTTGGGCGCAAACCATGATCTCAAATTAGAGGCCAAATATTTAATTTGAGAACCTGTATCTGCCAGGACTCTGATCAGCCTCGCTTAACCCTGCATTCCCTTTCCTGAATGAATTAGCAGATTATTGAGTGTCGCACTGTTTCAGATCTTTCTACAGTAGCTGTGTGTGGCCATGAGGTAGGCTTCATGGTCATGGCAAAAGAAAGGTAAACTCTGGTCTAGGTGGGAAGGCAGATGCTCAGTGAGACCAAAAAAGGCAGAATTCTTTCCTGCCATCTCTGTTTGCCATCTCATCTTCATGGTAATAGCAAATATCCTATATCTTCTTATATTCTCTATCTGTAGTCAAGAACATAACATGTTCTGATTAACTGGTATTGGCATCGTATGATATATTCTTACAGGTGCTGAAAAGATACACCTGGATTGAATGCCATAGACACTGGGGAAACCCAAGTGAGCTAAATAAGAGACTAAGATTTAGCAAATATGCTCTAACTCCTAAGTGTGTGAGACTTTGGGTATTTAATGTAACATTAGCATACAAAACACCAGATATTTATGGGTGTTACATTATTTATTTGACATTTTAAGCCTGTTGTTCCAGGTGCTCAAAGTCCTATGTATAAAGTTCTAGCCTGTTCCTCAACAACCTTTTCTTTCTATAATCTTGTTTCATGATGTCTAGAGATTGAAAGTCCTCTGGTCTGTTGCTGCTGTCCTGAGGTCTTTTGATACCCTAGGTAAATGCTGCTCTTTGTCCTGATAACTTATCCTTTTTTACTCTGGCCACATGTGAGAGATCTACTGCTTTGTTGCCATGCACACAGGCACATCTGAGGGGACAAATAGGAAGTTACCTACCCTCTCTTGAATGTTTATAATCTCTACCCCCAGCCATTTCCAGAATATATTTGCCTGACCAAATCTCATGTAGGTGAGATTTTAAATGACCAGCTGTGTTAGAGTACCTGTATAGAGTACCTGTGTAGAGTATCTCCCCAGCCCCCCTTTAATTTAATCTCAACAATGGCTACAAAATGGAAAACAGAAGCAAAAATGGGGGTGGGGAATCTACAACTTTTCCTTAATTTTCTATGAATATTTTCTGGGCTATGGATTGAAAATGTTCCCCTATGATTTATATGAAAATCTGAATTATCAATGTGGTGGTATTTCTGGGTGGGGCCTTCAGGAAGTAATTAGGGTAAGATGAAATCACGTGGGCAGGGTGCCCAGGATGGCATTAATGACTCCAGCCAGGAAATGTTCTTCTGGGGAATAGAGAGACTCCTCACTGGAATTGTACTATGACAGCTTTATCTGGAATTTCACAGCCTCAACAACTATAGGGAATAAATGTTAGTTTATAATAGGGAAGAAATGCTCTCAATTAGTTGAATTGTCTGAGGTCACGTACTACATATCACGTGATGGCACATGGAATCCTTATGTTGATCACACACTAAGCATCACAGTTGGGAGTACCCACACCTTCTAGTTCTGCTGTGTATGCCCCCTATTTTATTAAAACATGGTGGCATAACTTAAATCTTGATTCTTCATACCCCAGACAATTTACCTAGCAGCATTTCTTCTCTTTCCCATCACCCTCAGATCTGCTATATTTATTTATGTTTGTACTTATTTTATTTCTTTATTTATCTTTTTTCCATCACACCCAGCGATGCTCAGGGGTTACTTTTTGCTCTATACTCAGAAATTACTTCTGGCGGTGCTTGAGGGGGCATACGGGATGCCAGGGATCAAACCTGGGTCAGCTGTGTGCAAGGCAAAAACACCCTGCCTACTATACTATTGCTTCCAACCATGAGATCTGCTGCTTTTAATGATTTCCTCAGTCTTCCCACTCAAGACCATACTTATTTATCAGTTAGCATATTCTATTGTCCGTAGTTTTAATTCTCCACTTTCCATTTTTGTGTATGTTTTATTAGAACATATTATGGAAGAGTAGAAAGGAAAAGTTAGATAATGTTTCTTTCTTATAATTTTATTATTTAATTAAAGAACTGTGCTTGAGAAAATTATTGATAGTTAAATTGTAAGCATATAATATTACAACACTAGTCTCACTGCCAATGTCAAATTCCCTCCATCAGTATTTCCATATTCCCTCTCCAGTCCATACCTTCCCCACCTCTACCTATCAACCTGACAAGTGTATTGCAAAGTTCCAATAGTTGCAGTTTATATCTCATGCTTTCAATGTTGTTAAGTCTATGTTTTGGATATACGGCTGTACCACTCACCTATATCACCAGTATAGCTGAAGCCCTGACCTTTGTTCACTCATTACTTCAGGTTCTCTTTTTCCCCTTTGATTTCTTTTCTTTCTCTGTACTTCTCCTCACTAAACACTGGGTCAAGGGTGATCTAGGCTTCCCCCTTTACTAAAAGATATTCCTCATTCAAAATTTGATGCACCATAGATAAGTGAGAGATATTAGTTTTTAAAGAGATTTTCTGGTACTAAGCCAAGGACACCTAGGCCTTCAAAGTGCTGTATTTCCTCTTCCTATCCCTAAAAAGAGGTTGAAGAGTCAGCATGGGATCTTGAGACAGTTCTTTCAGGAGTCATAAATAGGAGCATATGGAGGTATGGACTACGCCTGAGAGATGAGATGCTGGGATAGACTCGAGTGACTCCAGTTGAAACCAGTTCACTATAATTTTCTAATTTTCTGGTTATTTTGTGAGGAGCACACTGAGATCCTGAATGCAATCACGATTGGGCCATGCATGGACCAGTTTCCACCAGGCATCTCCTTGATGATAACAATAGAATTCCTCACACAATACTTACTTAAGAAACCCTGTATGATAACACTTATTCCCTCTTTGCCTCCAAGTAAGAGGCATTAAATAGAGATAAATCCTGGGATCTAGTTCTACTCTCTGCCTTTTTAAGTGGCTCAAAGAATTTTTATTAATGAACAAGAAAAAATAGTATCTAAAGAATAAAAGAAATTGTGTTGTGTAAGTAACATTTTATTTCAGTAAGTGTTATATTTGGCTAGGTATCAAATTAATCCTAATTAATCCCTAATTGATATGCTATGAGTCAAGCTAAACATAATGAACAATCATACACTGGGTAGGTTTTTGCAACTGACTCTCTTAATTCAATCATCCCTTGTATTCATTCAACTACCCATTCATCAATCAACGTATATGGCCATTTGGGAGAAGGAGAAGTTCAAGTCAAAGCTGTTTCTGTCCTCAAGAATTTATGGTCCATCTTTCCAAAGACAACATTCCAGTTACCATAGTCCTTCATAGCTGTTTGACTTGATTCAATGTAATCATTGACCCAGAGGATCCTGGCACTTCTGGAGGACAGAGCTCAACTGACCAGGAATTCAGTTTCCTGTCCTTAATCATGGACCTTGTCCACTCACTTCCATTTTTCCCTTAATAACATCAATACGCCTTTCTTATAAAAATGTTCTTCAAACCCATGGTTATCCACTCTCTACCCTTCTGACCATCAGGTGATCTACTGAACCCAAAAGAAAGGCAATCAAAATAATGAGAAAAAACTTTCAGAGAATAAAATTAAGTGGTATAGGAAACAAGAAAGATGGACTCTTATTTTCCTCCCTATTAAGAACGGTGGGGGATGAGTTTCAGATGACTGTCCTTATCACCACTGGAATCTAATGAGTCCTCTGCTTCTATAATACGGTCATTGACCAAGCAAAATAGACAATGGCATCATTTCACAGTAAGTATTAAATATGCTTATGATCTTTTGCTACCCCAAAATGAGAATACGGAGACTCATATTTATTTTATTTCAAGTACGTGGCAGAGCACAAATGACAGTTGCATGTACTGCTTTTTGTATTGACTCTGGGGTGACATTTGATGTCTATTTTCCATTCCAGCAAAGAGAAGCACATAGAAGAGCTGAGCTCTGTTTTAATTGTCCCAGGATGTATCTGTATTTCCAGGAGAACATGCATGCATGGGGCAATAGAGAGAAAAAAAAAGTGGACTTTAGAAAAATATTTCATTTAAAATATGTTAGTCTAATTCTGGAGTGTTCTCGGTAAATTAGGATTAAATTGGTACAAAATAGTAAAGACTGCAGCTAGTGAGGATAGGAACTGAGTAAATAAATAGTAGGGGAGGGAGAGTAAGAAAACAGTGTTTAAGATAAGGGATGACTGTGAATTTTGATTGAAAAACCTTCATCTCAGAGATGTGGGAAAGAAAAGTTTAGTTTAGTATGATTTTATGGAAATATGTCAGGTATTTAAAACCCAGAAGTCTAACACAAATTTAGAGAGAAAAAAATTTTGCTTCCTCTTTTATTAAAGGGGGTGATCATTCTGGTCACTTCAGTTTTAGTGTCAAAACGAGAAAAAAGAATATATTTATATTTGGGAGGAAAAGGGGTTTTGCTCAAAATCCATCCTTCCTCTACTCATAATTTTGTTTAATTATTTACCATTCTCTAGTTCATATATTCTTGGATGGTGTTGAGTCTATGCCCAGATCAGGGTGACAACACTTGAAATCAGGGTGAAACACTTGACTTTGACCCACAAGAGACGGCACCCATCAGTAGAGATTTATAATCTTCTATCTTATTAAAATAAGATTATTTTTAGATCCACAGTATTTAGTGACTGTTCCTGGTACAGGAGACTGAGTTTCCAATACACAAAGCATATGTTCCAAATCCTCAAGCTTTCTCTCTGACCTTGAAAGAATATTTGTTTTCATTTCAACAAATGTAAAGTTTTCAGGAGCCACTGCAGTGATCCTAAAAGGAAGAGACTCGACTGAAAGAAGCGAGGTGGCGTGAGAGCAAGCCCAGAAAGAATACAAGATTGAATCATGGCAGCAATATTATATCCCAAAAGCAATCCATATTAGCAGCAATCCTTATTAACAATATGATCCTGCATGAGGCCACATGTGACTCCAGATTTTGATCTGGGTGTCAGTTGGGAATCCTACTACTTCAGTTGGACTTCTACCCCTTTATAACAAATGAAACCTAGGGCCTATAACAACTGAGTAGATCTAGCACAAAAGGTCATTGAAATTGGGATTGTTTCCAGTACGAAACTACTTATCTCTGAATTGGCTACAAGCATCCACTACCTACCACAAACACCGTTGATTTCAGTATACTGCGTGTGTTTTCACTGGGTGGTGCCAAATGCAGTGGTTGGTATAGAGAAGGTGAAGGCCTGGTTGTCTATTAAGAATTGGAACATGAACCTAGTCCTTATCAGTGTGAGCCTACAGGGCTTGTCACAGCAAGGCAACAAGTTCCCAGGTAGTACAAGGCCCCCCATAAACCAATGTCCCGCTTGGTCCTGATGTCACTGGCATTCCTAAAAAAAATAAAAATGGGTTTTGTGCAAGAAACCTGTCACTCGCAGGAGAGTCAGCTTATACTAGCATCGCAACCCCCCATACTGTGAGCGGGCAAACACCAACAAACCACTCTAATCCTCCCATTCTTCTTTCTTTTTTGGGGCGAGGAATGGGGAACTACACCTTATGGTGCCCAGAGCTTGCTCCTGGAACTGCAATCAGGGATCACTACTGGTGGGCATGGGGGACCATAAGGGATGCCAGGGACTAAATCTGGGAAGGTTGCATGCAGGACAGGCGCTCTTCCTGCAGTACTATCTCTCAGCGCCTCCATTTTTCTGTCTCTGCACACAGGCTGCCATCTTTCCTCCATGCCCATGGGGGTGATGCAGCGACACTGCTCTGAGAACACCACAACCAGCCTGGAGTGCTGCTTAACTGGGAAACGTTATTAGGAAAACCAGAAATCTCTTTCTGAGGACACACACATCAGCACTAGCTTCTCTTTTAGGTAATAAACAAATAAGCAAACAAACAAATTGTTGGCATAATCACAGCTAAATTGGAAATACTGGCATTACCCAGAATAAGCTATCTATCCAGAGCTGAGGGGCCTCAGACGCACAAAAATCATATTTCCCCAGGCATAGGATTAATTAAAACTATCAAGTGTTCCCAGCTTTTTGAAATTAACTTTGAAAGTGTTTGGTGTGAAGGGATAAAGAGAGAGGCTGTGTGGTGGGGGAGCAGCCCAGGGGTGGTGCTGACAGAGACACGCCAGAGCTGTGGGTTTACTGTTTTCTTGTGAGGAGAAAAGAAAGAACAAAGAGAAATGTAAGTGTTTCTCAAGGGAGGACAGTATGGATAGTAACAGCTTTGCATTCTCTCATCCATCTTGGATGGAGACTGGGCTCTAAGCAGCTTGAGTTTAGCACCAGAATATCTGGTCCAAGGCCAGATTGGGTGGAGGGAGGCTGGGAACAGCCAGAGGGGAAGGGATGAAGAACATGTCCTCTCCCTTACCCTTCTGTGCCTTGTGTATTTCTTAGTCCTTTCTCTCTCCCGTGTCAGGCAACTAAAACCATTTTCAGGCACCGTTCTGAGCTCCTGGACTGGCAGTCCCATTATTAGCAGATGAACCCCCCAGAGTCTTGAGTCTAGCTTTTGCTCCCAAGTGGATGAGTGATGTGACCGTAGCTTGGCAGTCTGCACTCACAGGAGTGAAGAGGTCTAGAGCACTTCTTTGACAAGAAACTCAAGAAGGACGCAGGAAGTGAGTAGTGGGCCACACTAAAGTTTACTGATGGGCTCCAGGAGGCCTCTGAGGACTCCACATTTCACATCCCCTTGAATCACTTGTCGCTGGCAGGAGGGTATTGTAGATCTCTGGTGCAATCACTTGCCGCTGTCAGGCCGGGGTTGCTCTGCTCTGGTGGTGAGGGAACACAAGTGAGTGGCACGTTCTGGCACACTTTGACATTCTTCCTCTTAGGATTCTCTTTTGACATGATAGGGGAAATGCGTTTGCTGACACTGCAACAGAAACTCTCAGAATTATACCCAGTTTACTTTTGCTCTAATCTCAGTCAGTAGGGTCTCTTTCAAGCCCACACAGCAGCTGTTTGTTTATGAGCTCCCCTAGACCCCAAACTAATGCTCTGGGTCCCTAGACCAGAACTAGAGCTCTCTCCATCTCCCATCTCTTTTCTGCATTTCTGAGATCAAGGGTATGAGGTCTGTGGAATTTAAGAAACTGAAGGATCTGTTTATGCATTTTTTAAAAAAATATTTTATTATACCACTGTGAGATATACAATTACAAAGATGCTCATAAAATGTTCATATTTGGGTTATGGTCATACAGTATTCCAACACCCATCCCTCCACCAGTGCCCATTTCCCACCACCAATGTCCCCTATTCCCTCCCCACTCCCATAGCCTGCCTCTATGGCAGGTTCTTTATCTCTTTTCTCTTTCTCTTTCTCTTTCTCTCTTCCTTCCCTTACACATTGTGGATTACAATACATACATTTAGAGGTTATCATGTGTATCTTTTGCCTGTATTTAATGCTCAGTTCTAGGTTGGTATTAACACTTTCGACAATTATTAGCGCACTATTCCATTCTCTGTCTTACCTAACCTCTGACTCCCACACATTTGTAATAATTTCCACCTTTGACAAGACCTCCTGATCCATGTTTCACCTGACCTTGGATATTGGTATCATAATATATATATATGTATATATATATATATATATATATATATATATTCCATGCAAATAAAAGCAGTCATTCTATATCTGTCTTTTTCCTTCTGACTAATTTCACTCAACATGATCTTCTCCATGTCCATCCATTTATAGGTAAATTTCATAACTTCATTTTTCCTAACAGCTGCATAGTATTCCATTTTGTACTAAATTATTACCTTTCTAGCCACATGGGACTTCAACCCAAAATTAAACTTATTTCCCTCCTTTTTAGAATGTTAGAAGGTGTTTAGGTTTCCTGCATTTCTCTATTCAAGAACACAATTTTGGGGAGACCAACAGTGTCACTTCCTTCAGTTACTGAGGAGTATGTACTGAATGGTATGAGGCGATCATAGTTGAGCCACATACACATAATTTGTCACTAACAAAAAAACCAGATGGTGTTTGTTAAGGCTTCTCTAAAAAGTTCCCATGTTTTACAAAAAAGGAAAGATGTCATTACATATAAGGAAAGATGCTTTTTTTAATCCTTGGGAATTTTCAGGCAACTAGACCTGTACCAATTCTTGAGTTGAGACTGGAAGAGCAAGAGTTAAATATGCCCTGACCTTTTGACACTACTGACCCATTGGACTAGCACCTGGTGTGTCTACTCCCTGTTGGAGCCCTTTTAACATGAGGTCAGTTTACCATTGTTTAAATTCATTTAGATGAGATGCTCTTCTGTAGTCTGAAATTCAGTAGATGCACTGATTCACGCCATTTCCCATGAGTGTTTTCTTGGTTTCTGGGTGTGGAGATGGACACAGACTGCAACAGAGAGGTCAGAATTCAACAGAGATAGACTCACAACTCCAGAACAGCCCATGAATTACCAAAATTAGTTTATTCTCTTGGATAGTTTTCAAACTCTTCATGTCCTAGTCAAGCTGCATTATCTCTTGCATAAACTATTACAGTTACACAATTCTAGTTAATTTCCTGCTACTAGTACTGCCTTACACAGCTTTGTTGTTTTATTGGTGTGAGAACTAAGATCTGTGTATCAACACAGTCCATCTCCTGCTTAATAGCTCCCCACTCTGTGCAAGGTAAGAGCAGGTTTATTTGCAGGGAGGGAGAAGATACTATAACAGGTTCTGTTCTCATTTCCTGTTTCATGGTTTGCCTTATGTGCTCTAATAACCAAAACTCGCTTGTTCCACTATTTGTTGTCCCAGATCTTTATTCTTGTTTCCACAGAATGATTTCTTCCTTTTGCATCTGGATGACTCAAATGACCCATTGAGATTCAGCGGTCTTGTTTTCTCCTAGAAAATGTCCCTCAACTCTGGGGTCTTCTGAATCCTATCTCTGGGCTCTCTTGGAACCCATTGTCTTGAGTGTAGCAGTTAAACATCACATCGAGCACGCCTGCTTAAATCGGTTTTTCTATAAGGTCTTAACTCCTTAAATGGAACAGAACCTTGTGCTTATTAGTGACTATTCTATTAACATAATACTTATCATAATAATATAATATAGTATCTGCAATACAATCCTCTATAAATATGTGTGAACTAATGAATTTTACACTTGTCAAGCACACAAATATTTCCATAAATAAAACAATGCAAACCCTTTCCCCCAGAATGGCCAGATAAAAGGAAAGAAGAGCCCAACTGCTCACTGCAAGCAAAGATAACTGGCTGGAGAGGAAATTTGACTTAAGAAGCTGTCATGGCACATATTTCATTTTTTAAAAGTCTCACCTTAAAGTTTCTATTAGTTCTGTAATACTAAAATTGGAGATGAGTGATTGGTTGAATTGGGATTGTTCCTCCCCACAGATACAGGTCTCCTAGAGATCCCCAAATGATACTGGTGAAAGGAGTGGGGATTGAGGGATACAGTAGTAGAGGGAAAGAGACAGAGAGAGAGACAGAGAGACAGAGAGGGACAGAGAGAGACAGAGAGAGACAGAGGGACAGAGAGAGATAGAGAGAGAGAGCTACTGTGCTACTGCTCTAACCAACCTTAGTTGTCCCAGGGATATGCCTGCCATGGTCAAGTCAGCCATAAGCACAGCTGCACAACACGGATGCCTATGTTCCAGCAGCCCAACTGGGCAGTCATCAAGCTTAACCTGAGATCACTTTTTCATCATATGGAAATAGGGTCCTAAGACCAGGTTCCAGGGGAGCCGTGGCTTCTGGCTAAAGTGGGGAACTTCTCTTAGCAGGTCAAGAAGTCCTGATCTCCATGCAGATTCCCAAGCCCATTGTTTGCCATTATAGAAAAGTTGTTTCAGGTGGAGAGTAATTGTGAAGTGAAACAGCTCTATGTAGAGATCTTCTGGGGGTGGGGAAGGAGGGAGAGTTTTTCCAGAGGAGGAAGAACAGAATATACTCCTAGTTTCCAAGGCTGTGTAATCAACTCTTGCCTTTATGAAGTTGGTTTTACAGAGATTTTCCCAAACTGCCCCCAACTGGGGCTTTCTATGCACCTAGGAGTCTGTTGCTAGGGTGTTGTCAAGGGGAAGAGCTTTGAACTTTTCATAGTCTTTCAAGTTCTTATCATAGTCCTTTGTTCTGAGGAAGCTCTCCAGAGGGAATCTATTCTTCTCTGAGGGATGCTGGCATCAGCTAGTCTTGTATTAGCCACAGTTCCTTCATCCACAAAGAGGATATACTTTGGGTCTTCCTTAGGGCTGGCAACAGATTTTTTCATTACACCTTGGTTTAATTGCTTTCTGAGAACTCATTGCTACCTAACTAGCCCTGCTTAATAAAAAGGGAGGGAATCAGTGTTTAGACCAAGAGCCCAGCCAAAATGCGCCATTCTAGGGCCCAAACAACAGTAGGTTCTAGAAAAGTCTCAGAGAGGGTGGAAAGACTTTGGGAAAGGATGTGCAACATCCAATTTAACATTGTCATTTATGCAGGTGGTCTGAAGTCACTCTGTCAATACTGACACTTTGATGAAAACTTGCCTTCATCAGTTCATAGTATTGCTGCTCCCTGGGTCCATGAGAAAAGAGGTTGTAAACCCCCTTGTTTGTACAATAAAGTGTGGACTGAGAAGTCAAGACACAGGGCAGGACTCAAATAGGAATTGAGAATGAGGCAAGAGCAGAGATTTAGAGTGATGCTGACCAGGCAAACAATCTCTACCTTCACCACATACTATACCCCAGTATAACCTTACCTCAGTGCAAATCTGAGACTAATGCAAAAAATAAGCATATAAGGTTTTATTGAAGCCTAAAACCATTGTGTTTATGTAGAAAAGAGTACCCAAGCTTAAGAAACTTTGTAATATTTGAGATGTATGATTAAATATGCAAGAAATATATATGTCATATATATAGATATAGATGTACGCATACATATACACCTATGTAAGCATATACATATGGACTATATACATAGATAAATAGAAAGTCTTTATGTATAGATTAAGATATTATATAGATTTGGGGAGCAGAGAGATTGTACTGCAGGTAGGGCATTTGCCTTGCTTGCAGCTGACCTGGGTTTGATCTGCATCGCCCCACATTGTCCCTAATCACTGCCAGGAGTGATCCCTGCAGTGCAGATACTAAAAGTAAACTCTAAGAATAGCCAGGTATGGCTCCCTCCCACCACAATTATATGTAGTTTTTGTTTTAGGTGTTTGAGCCACAGAAAGCAGTGCTCAGAGGTTATTCTCAATTTAGTGCCCAGGGATACTCTCTGGTGGAGGTCAGGGTACAACTTGTCTTGTCTTGTCTTGTCTTGTCTTGTCTTCTTGTCTTGTCTTGTCTTGTCTTCCTGTTGTTCATCGATTTGCTTGACCAGGCACCAGTAACATCTCCATTCGTTGGGAATGAGGTCCAATTATTGTTACTATATTGGACATATTGAATGTACCACGGGTAGCTTGCCAGGCTCTGCCGTGGCTCTGGGTTCATCCCAGGAGACCCAGTCCTTTTTCTATCTCAGATCATCAACCATCCACCTTCCAGGGCCCACGGAACAGAGCCCCTGGCTGTAGACAAGCCTGTCTCCTGTCTGCCCCCTGCTGACACAGCTGGGCACCACAGCCAAACCTGAAACACCTTGAGGGACAGGGACACCTTGAGGGGGGGGGGCAACACCTTGAGGGGCAGGGGCCACAGCTTGAGGGGCAGGAGCCACAGCTTGAGGTAGAGTACAACATGGTACTATAAATTGAACCCAGGTCTCCCCATATCAGGGGGACACACTCTAGTCCATTGAGTTATCTTTTACCCCCAGATTCTATTTTTAAGGTAGTTAATTTATTGCTAATTAAATATCACTAAGCATTTATTTATTTTTTTGGGGGTGGGATTCCCAAGTATTACTCAAGGAGGCATGAAAGGCATGTGGGCTGGAGGATTCAACGCCCAGGCCCAGTGGCATGATTTTCCTTGGACCTAGCAGTGTTAGGGGCCAGCAGAGTCACCCCGCCACGCTAGGAGGGCTCTGGATTACATGCAGCTACACTTTCAGGGGATTGGTGGTGCCAGGAATTGAACTTGGGAACTTCCCTGACCCCTGGGCTATCACCTAGCCCCACTACTAAGTTTTGTACTTAATATACTTTCAATCACAAACATAATTTTAAATCATTAGTACAAAAAAAAGGATAGCAATAAAAATCACAAGGAAAATGTTGTTTGTTTTTTGACTTGTAAGAATAAAACTGGAAATCCCAATTAAAATTGTTTTAAATAATTTTTTATTCAGCAGTTGAATTTGGTGCTGTGTGTGTTACAATTCCTTTGAACCCTAGACTCATTTTTCTTATCTTCCTTGGCCCATAGACGGAAGTTGGTCTTTGGTTTCTTTTTGGGAAATCTGTCAGAAATATGCTCTCAAGAGCCAGGAAGACAGTACCACTATTAAGGCTCTTGCCTTGCCTTCACCCAACGTGGTAATAATCCTCACACCACATGTGATCCCCAGAGAACCTTTAGGGAGTAATTTCTGCACACAGAATGAGTAGTGAGCCCTGAACACACCGATTGAAGCCCCAAAACCATAAAACAGAAACTGAATAAATACTCCAACCACTTTTCATCTTTCCTGCATAGCCTCTCCCTGCTCCAGCAGTGCCCTGCTGATGTGCGCCTCTGCCTGCAGCCCTGCTGGTACCCAGAAAGCAATCGTGATGGAGGTTATCAGTCCTTTCCAGCCCTGAGCCCTGGGCCAGCCTGAGACTCCACCAACATCTCCCACTCAGGAACCTTTGTGTCAAATGCCAGGAAGAACCACTGCCCCGCAGGCCCAGATTTCCCAATGTCTTATTCCTGACCCTTCCACTGCAGACAACTGTACTTCCTTCTATTTCTCCAAGCCAGCATTTTCCTTCCCACCACCACCTGGAATGAGCCTTTCTCAGCATGAAGACTTAGAATCTCAGTACCTTTCATTCTTATGAGGCCTCTAGAGTTGTTTGTAGCTGCCCACATTCCCTGTCAATGCACACATTAATGCCGTCACTGGGCATCCCAGACATTTGCTGGATTGAACCTTCCTCTCGGTGCATCAGACACCACAGAACAGAGCAGGCCCATTGCAAGCTGCCAGTGTCAGTCCAGCTACTAGACCGCACCAGGACAAGTTCTCCTTTAGGTCTCCAGGCTGAGCAGGTAAGCCAGTTACCTTGCTCCACTTGGCCGCTGCCCCTGCACACAAGAGTAAGCATTTCTTGCACTGAGGTCAAGAACTCCCTCCCCTGTATTGCAACAATATCCTCAGATTGATGGAGGGGAGATAGGTAGTGGCACAATCTAGCAAATTAGCACTTTGCCAGCACATCCTTTTATAACTATGTCTTCCATGTCTTCCAACTTTAGTCTGTACACACAGCATAGTGTAAGTTTAAGTGTAAGAGAATGTGTGTGTGTGTATGTGTGTGTGTGGTTCCCAAACAAGACTAGGGGTTCTATTAATACAGGAGTTACGTCATCCTTCCTTGCTTTTATTCTGTATGTTGTTCTTTCTATGATCATGTAATCGTGTCATAAATCGTGTCATGTGAACTTTTTTTCTAGTGTGCACACCAGTAAAATGTCCAAGTAGATGGGACTGGGCAAAAGGGTTGCTTGGTGAATGAATGGACAGAGGCATAAGAGTTCCCTCTCAGGAAATCAAGAAGCACATCAGACAGTCCAGGTTCGCCCTTAACTAACTTTGGCTTCAGATTTCATACAACATAGCCCAAAGCCCAAGAAGTTTTTCTAGCCTGTTATGGAGGCATTATCTGAAAGCTGAGTCTCTGCCAGTGCACATGGCTGCCAAGCCCCTTGCAAGCCCCCAGCCTACAACTTTGTTATCTCCACAGTAAATCAGGCAAGGACAGGAGCCAACGTGCCTCTTACTGGGTAGAAAACAGATGGCTAGACCAGAGAAAGCTGACGGAAGGAATCACAAAACAAGTATCAATCAACCCAAGCAACTCACATTAGCAGACAGGCGGCTTCACAGCGCTGGGCAGGGATCTCTGGTGGTGTTTTTAGCGGCTTCCCTAATTAAGGATGAGCTGTGGAGCTCATCAGCCACCCTAAGTCCCTGTTAAATGTGGCAGGTGGCATCTGAGAGCCTCCTCCTACCATGACTTTCCAGTTGTGCTCAAGAGGGCCCAGCAGTGCCAGCCAAGAAGCTGTGAAGAGTAACAGAATGGTGGGGAATTTAAAGGGAAAAAGTGCTGCCATCATTAGCCTCCCAGACCATTTCCTAGGACCTGCAAGTAACCTGTGATCTGGTGATTCCATCTTTCTGTTTAGCTGCACATTATTCGAGGATAGGGTTCCCTTCTGCACTTTCATGAGAGTAGTTAGCATGGTGCTGGCAATAGCAAACACTGGTAAATGTTTTACTGAGTATGGTCAACTCCATCCACTGAGCTTTATTTGGATTCCTAAATAAGTGTTTCATATTCTAGTATACTTCATAAGCTCTTATTTTTTGTCCAATCCCCAGGTATATTTAATAATTTCTGTGTTTCTACCATTTTTTCCACGTTTATAAAATTCTTTCATAAGGGTACTAGAACTTGCTCTGATGTCGCCTCTAAATCTCCCCTGAGAGCTGAATCAAGATGGAACAAATCACATGCTCTCCAATCAATTTTTCTGGCTGGAATCAGTTAGTATTTAGGGTGTCAGGAGTAGGGGTTTCATTCGTGAGGCTCTGAGCCTGCATTCATTCTTGCCACCTGGTTTCTCTCTGGCTAATGATCATTTCTCATTTGACAGAGTGATCTACTGGATCACTCTGCCAGACATTGTGAAAGACAGGCCAATATTCCAGTTAATTCTATGCCCACTCCAGGAATGTGACAAACCTTTATATTTGAACAGAAGGAGTCACTGGCCTTCAACAAACCCAAGAATAGTCATGACACACCAATTAATGACTCTTGACTCTTAAGCTTGACACTTGCATAATCCTCACATTCTGGTCAATTTTATATTATTAAGATGCTTAAAGTCTGTAGCATGTTCAGAGTAGTTAGGCACACGGTAAATGGCCAATATGTGGCTATTATTTTATTATACAATTTGTGTTATAAGCATTAAAAGTATGCTTATTCATTCAATAATACAGTGAATATTTCCTTAGGGTCCTAAAGCTGAAAATAAAAAAGAACAGAAAAAGTAAGTGTATTTTTAAACAGATGAAGCAGCTTTTGCCATTCTAGAGAAACCTTGTTCTTAAACATACTTCTCTCTTTCTCGCCCCTCCCATTTAACTAAGTAAATTTCTTAAAATAAAACCACATTGCTTCTCTTTTAAATAAAAGGTAGGTAAAACACAACTAGATTATAACCTATTTTTTAAATTTTTTGACTGGGTAAATGGGAAGAGTGATGCTTTAATCACAGGTAAAGTCAAGTTCATTGTTTCTCAGGTCATTACTTCTGATTTCCACTTTGCTGTCACTCTCATACAAAGCTAAGGAACACTGACTTTTAGAGAGCAAGGGAAACATTTTCCAAACAGTAATGAGCAACCTACAGAGAGGTAGGTAGAGTCCTTATCTGATCACTTTAGAGTTTCCTAGATGTCCCTGGGAAATGGAGCAGAGAGGATATAGAAACTCTGGAATTAACAGATTAGGGGCCAAGTCCTGAGAATCAAGCCAAGGGTAGTCAGATTTTAATCTGTCAATGAGCCACTCCTCCACTCAAAAGATTATGGTTAAAGAGAAGGTTGTAGGTATCCCCACACACCATACCTACTCCCTGGAAATGTAATCCAATGTCACTGTTGGGTTGGTAAGAAAATTAGAGAAATGTGGAGGCCAAAGCAATAGCACAGTGGGTAGGGCGTTTGCCTTGCATGCTGCCCGCCTGGTTTCCCACGTGGTCCCCTGAGCACTGCCAGGAGTAATTCCTGAGTGCATGGCCAGGAGTAACTCTTGAGCAATGCCGGGTGTGACCCAGAAAGGAAAACAAAATAGAGAAACAATGCTTTTGACTTCAGCCGGCCACAGAAAGGGATCTGCAAGTGTGAATAGAGCCAGGGGAAAGGCAGGAATTTGGACAAGATCAGGGGGAGGTTTCTAAATATGGGGCGTTCCTTATCAGGTTGTCCCTGAGCAGGCATGCTACGAGCTAAGAAACCTGGACAGTCATGTAAGTCACTCAATTCCTTCTGCCACTACTCACTCAGGCTAGATCCTACCCAATTTTTTTATTCTAAAGTTCTGCATTGATTTTTTCCTGAGAACCTATGGATGGACAAGATTTTATGGGAAGGAGAATAAATGAGATATAAATAATACATATAAAACACGTTTTATAAGAATTTAGTCAAAATCATAAAGGAAAGATCCATAGAGAGCTATTAAAACAAAGACAGTAAAGATCTGGGTTCGATATTCACTAAATCAAATAGACTCACAGTCTCAGCATCTACTTCCCTCTGATTCTCCAAGGCCATCTCACTATTTATCCAGGGGAGATATGGTTGGTGGAAATTCTCAATAGATCAAGACTCAGGAATTTATCGAGGGAAATCAAAGCCATCCAGAGGCAGTGAGAAAGACAGAGACATCCTTAAAGTCTGATTGAGTCTGTGTTCTTTGCCTCCACCTGACAGGTTTGCCTTCAAATTAATTAAAGAGTCAAATCTGACTGTCATCCTACTAGCTGGTGAAGAAGCAAGCTGTTCATAAAACACCTTGCGCTTGCATAATAATTTTATGCTTTTCCAAGTACTTTATCATCCATTGGTTCATTTGAACTTCATGACAATTCTGCAAAGTAGACAAGGCAAGAATTACAGAGAAGCCCTTGAGGGTTCTGGAGCTAAACTGTTTGGATACAAACACCTAAACTTCCCTTCCCAGAGGGTGACCTTGGCCCATTAATCCTCTATTCTATCCCTCTTCCTACTTGGAAAAAGTGGGCAGAGTCCTGGATCCTTGTTTTGTTGTAAGGAACAAATTGGTAGATATAAGGAAAATAGTTATAAGTTCTTATAGATCATCAGAACTGAAAATGTATGAGTTTTTGTATTATAAATCTAACTCTATGGATATTCTATGAAGTTCAGCAGGATGCAAAACTTCTAGTCCATCAAGGGAGAGAATCATAAATGTATCAGGAAAATCTTTGCAGGAACTAGTCCTCCCTTGTCCTCCCAAGAGGGGCTGATCTACATGGCCTCTATAAACAGGTTCTCCTTCCAGACCTCCTGCATGCAGACAAATTACATCTACTGGGAAATCCCCAAAAAGCAGCCAGGAGTTGACTTTTCTCTGAGTCCTCTGTATACCCCAATCCAACCAGGACAAGTTCAGCCTTCAATAAAGGACAGTGGGTTGAGCTCATAGATAACACCTGCCTGAGCAGATGGCATGTCCACATATCATATATACCCCCACCCCCACTATCCAGCAGACACGCCAGAGCTCAGCGAATGTTCTGAGAAGCAGGCCAATCAGTCAGCATCCTTGACAGCTGCCTGAGAGTGTCTCACAAGCTGTCAAGAATCACTTGTGTGTAACATCCGGAATGAGGCACAGGACTGATCAGAGACATGGCAGCCGTAGCAATGTCCGTAGCCATGGAGGCCCCAGCATGAGGTATCTCTGGGAGAATGAGAGTGGGGAAGGAAGGCTAGAACCTCTGTGTGTTGTCATGGTCCTCATCATATTGTATTTTAGGAAAAGACATTGAAAAGGAAATAGGTCACAAACCACCATTGTCAAATTTTAACAAAACCATCAAGCCCAGCTCAGACAGCTCCCCAGACAGCAGCAGCTCCCCATCGAGCATAAAACATGGAGGGTTAAGGCTTTGCATGAGGCAGTTCAACAATAACATGCAGTAACTTGGTGGCATCTATCTACAGAGGGAAACAGCCTGATGGGGCTCCAGGGTGGCCATTTTCTGCCTAAACACCCAGCTAAGAGGGCAGTCCTACCTCCCTGACACAATGAGAATGCCCTCCACAGGACTCAAGGCCTTTATTATTTCACCCCCAAATTAGTGTGTATAGCACAAGGGACCAGATCATATTAGAAAGCCAAAAGACAATAATCTTAAAGTCACTTTGGGTCCCAAAGAAGGTAGGAAGGAATCCATTTGACAACTGTAGCAGACCAGATGGCAGCTACTCCTGACTTCCATGGACTTGGTTAGGCACCGGTACTTCCAGATTCCAGAAAGAAATAAGAAGAGCCAGGAATTTGCAAAATTTTCTTAGAGCCAGTGATATCATAGCAGAGACACAGATCAGGATCTAAGTAGGAAGGAAAAAAAGTAGTGTGGACACGGTAACAACTTGTCTGGGAAGCAGAAGTAGCCTATAAAGGAGAGAGAGTGGAGGTGAGGATGTTGCCTATCTACAGATCCACATGAACAAAGATAAGTGGAAAACTGGAAGCCAGGACCTGAAAGAAGTCAGAGGTGAGCTGTACTTCTCTCAGCCTCTGCATCTTCACTATCCTACCAGGCAGACAAGGGATTGGGAGAGACTGAGAAGATACCAAGGCCTAGAGTGAATTCTTCTGACAGGAATCTCGCTGAACTCCAGGTTTTGAATTCACCTTCACCTTCCCATGGAATAAGTATGAGATAAAACAAGCAAACAAAAAAAAACAAGAGCTGGACCTTTTCAGAGCACAGGGGAGAGCACAGGCAGGCTCATGCTATAGTCTTCATCAAAAACCTTATTTTTGATGAGGACTTGGGACTATAGAAGGCAGTACTCAGAACTTGGGGGATCATATTGGATACCAAGGACTGAATCTGGGTCAGAAGCATGCAAGATTAGTGTTCTGCCTCCTGTACTATCTCCCAGCACCAGGCATGTTTTTAAGGAGCACTCCAAATCACTCCTATGAACAGGAGAAAAGGTGCCACAATGTGCAGAGGGGCATGCCTTGGAGGGCTCCACTTCACCACACTCTGATATGCAGTTAGTGGCACTGTTGGGGGTCAGGGAAGGAGGGTGGTGCATTAACCAAGTCACAATCACGATCACGATCTTCCCGTTGATCATCTATTTGCTAGAGCGGGCACCAGTAATATCTCCATATGTCCTGTCTCATGCCAGTAGAGCCAGGGGCATCGGCTTGCCGATGTCCTGTAACCAAGTCACAATCCAATCAAATTATCAGAAAAAAAAATCACTTTTCTGTTTAGCTGTGGGGCATCCACATGGCAGAACCCTGTGGCAGGAGATGCAAGGACACTAATTGGAACCTGAGAAAAACTCACAAAGATGGGTGAGATCCAGTAATGTCTGCATTTGTTGGGAATGAGGCCCATTATTTTTACTGTTTTTCGCATTTCGAATCACACCACTGGTAACTTGCCAGGCTCTGCCGTGGCTCTGGGTTCATCCCAGGAGGCTCAGTCCTTTTCTATGTCAGACCATTAACCATCCAGGGCCTACCGGGCAGAGCCCTGTGTGTAGACAAGCCTGTCTACAAGTGATATAAGTGATATTATTATTACATACGTTACATAATAATATATTATTACATAATAATTAAGACGAGAATGTGTGTAGTTCCATACCTGAAGTTCCCTCTTCCATGGAATCCTGTCTTTGTATTTGCATGATTTAGCAATCTCAAGAGATAGTCAAAAGTGAGAGCACACTGGGAAGGGTCAGGAGAAATAGCCGGCTGTCTCTCTCTTCTTGAGCAAACAAATGCACCTGGCCAAACCCTGCAGTTACTTGCTAAACTGTGCTCATGGAGGGAGTAGATGAGGCTTGTCATCCCTGCTGGCACTCACTCAGAGTGGCTCAGCCAAACACCATTCTGGGAGGGACAGGTCCTGCTGAGAACAAACATGCAACAGCACCTCAATTTCTCCTTTATATAATTTTTAAGTGTTCACCACTCTAATACTTCTCTAAACCTGTAAAATGCTTTCCAAAGAATACTGTCATTTCCTTTGCTCAGAGGTGGGGGAAGATTGATGTTTTCTTCTTAGCCAGTTCTGGTTGGACTCCAAACCTCCCTTCTCTCGATCACGCTCCTGACTGAAACCTCTTCCTGAGTCCACCCGCAGTGCTAAAAGCCTGAAATTTCTTTCATGATAAAAATGCTCTGTATAGGTCCTCCCCAATGCAGTGATCATGAGCCTGGGCTGCTCTTGCACACCTGGAGTGTGAGGTGTTGAGACTGAATTCCCAGCTATCATCATGGATGCACCTTTGGTTCCATTTTAAATAACTTCAACTACAAAAAGCTACATGGAGCTGGTGACTGCCATACTGGAAAGCACAGGCACAGGTCTCCGTCTAGACTCAAGCCTTTGTCTCTGCCTTCAGTTATCCTATTCCTTGTGCTCACATTGAAGCCCCAAATATGGCATAGCTTGACTTTGATCTGAGACCACATAGGGCAGCATTCCAAAGCCCCTTGCAGTTACCTAATCCAGCCCCTCACTTGCCAGAGAGACTAGTTGAGAGGCTGAGAGCACCAGGGAGCCAGAGGTTCAGGGCTGTTTAAGTGATAACCCTAAGGCTGAAGAGGAGGGGACGAGAAAGCCCAAGACACAAGTCCCTTGGCACTCTGAGTGGCACTACTGGTCCCTCTGGGCCAGAGCTGCACCTGGGCCTCTACCACTGTCCTATTGTCAAGCAAAGATGGCAGAGCCTGTAGGTCTGCAGTGATGAGGTTAGCTGATTAATGTGGGAATTTGGAGACAGAGGGGAGGGAAGCAATATTAGCACAAACACTTGCTGAGTGCGCTTTCCCTCTATCTTGAAATCATAATTACATCAGCCCTTAATATCCATACACCCAAGTAATTATAGCTGGCTAATGTCTTTCCACTACAAGCAAATATTCCCTGTTTTATAGCACACTCCCAGGACAGCATAGAAAAAAAAAACAATAACAAGGGGAAACAGGACTCCCAAAGGACAAACAGCCCCAATACCCCGCAGTAGGATCAGTCCTGTAAGCCAGTCCCCACCTACCTAGGGGCACTGCTTATTCTTGTTCTATGGATTCTCCATGGGTGCACCCAGTCAAGGATTGAGAGTGTGAGAGGTTGCCCAGGTCACTCCCACTGCACCACCGATTTCTCTAATCCTGTCAGAGGCAACTGCCCTTCCCTGCATACTCTCAGCAGCCAATCACGAAACACGCAACTTAGAAAGAGAAAAGATATAGGTTGTGAATCTGAAGAGAAGGGCCAATGAGTGAGTTCACAAGGTAGCAGCTGTTCCCAGGAACACATTCCCTGCCACCACCAATCCACAGTTGCATCACTACATGTCAATTTGACAGGCACATTACAAATTTCCTGTGGTTGCATCTTAGTTCTAATCCTTTCAGTGTTGTTTAGGTGTGCTTTGGGCATGTGGCTGTATTGCACACCCATACTCACAGTATAACTGAAACCCTGATGCCTGTTCACCCATTATTTCCTGTTCTCTTCTCCTATTTATTTCCTTCTTTGCCCATCTCTTCTCTAAACACTGGGGTGGTTTAGATCTCAGGCATCTTCCCTTTACTACATTTCCTCATTCGGCATCTGTATGCCACAGATAAGTATCAGGCAAGAAGAATAAATCAAAGGGGAAAACAAATTGGAAAAGAACTTAAATTATCACTATTTGCAGATGACATGATAATACACATAGAAGCCCCTAGAATCCACTAAAAACTCCTAGAAACAATAAATCAATACTGCAAAGTGGCCAGCTACACAATACACAAAAGTTGGTTGACTTCTGCAGAGCTTTTTAGTGAAGCCATACAGTTGCTGCCATGCCAATGACCTATGACTTAACTTCATGGCTTCACTAAGAAACTACTCACACTCATCAGGTTCTACAGATCTTGGAAATTTCTGGACCAGGATGCTGCTTACTTCCAGTTGGAGAATAACAGATTAGAAGACAAAGCAACATATAAGTCAAACAAAATAACACAGAAGCTCAATTAACTATGAGTAATGGCAGACACTAACAAATCCTCAATGGCTTAACTACCACCACCCCCAATGAAATGTAACAATTTTCACAAATTTTATTTTACTAAAGTGCTTTTGATAAATCCTTTAGTTTTTTGGTTGTACGAAACAAATTATTGTGTACCTGCTAAAAGGACAGGCTTGTGGGGGGAGATGGGAAAATGAGGACTGCATTGAATAGAAAATCCCCTAAGGTGGTAGCTTTTGGTGTTAGAATATCAATAAAGCTTGAAGCAAATGTATTGTGAACAACTTTGTACACCATGGTGTTTAAATAAAGTAAAATAATTAAGGGTGGTATTTGCTACAACAAATAGAGGCAAGGAGAAAGCGAGATCTCAAATTCAAGTCTGCCTACAACCGCTGTCAGGGTCTTCAAACTATATACAGAAAATGTAGAAGTATCAATGATCAGTTCAAAGGCAGGTGAGGGGGATCCTAAGCCATCAGTAATGGTCACAAGATTTTGGTTTCAGCAGACTTGACATTCTGGAAGTTGTTTACTATATATTCTCCCATTCTCCTACCCATGGTTAAGGGACCACAGACACCACAAGCAACTAAGAGAATCCAGGTCTGACCTGAGTTTTTGTGCCCAATACATCAGCTTGTACAGTTACCCTACCCTGCATCCTCTAAGGCACAGTTGTTTGTTGGGGTGGAAGGTGTGCCTATTAGTTGGGTTACACAGTGGTGCTCAGCAACTACTCATGACTCTGCTCAGTGATCACACCTAGTGGTGCCAGGGGCATCATATGTGGTACCGGGGATCAAACCAGTGCCTATGGCTAATGAAAATGCCTTAACCCCTGTGTTGGGGTTAAGTGGGGTCCCCAGCAGATATTGAGGTTCGTTGGGGGTCCTCAACCGTGTTTGTGGACAACAACTTCTCCCACAACCCATGGACAAAGGAACACAGTCACAGGCTCTTGAAAAGTTTGGAGCTCTTTCTTTAATCTCTCTCTCCACTCACTCCTCATTCCACCTAACTCCACACCCACCAAGTCAAGTCTGCTAAACATAGGACTTTACAAAAGGTTGGGGGGAAGGGACTTACAAGAGGTAATGGACTTAATGCTAAAACAATGAGGAAAGAAAAACCTCTTCCTTCTCAGGGCAAACTACCAGGGAACCTCACCCCAGAGACAGATCTTGTCCTGGGACTATAGCCCTGCCTAGGACATGGGCAGAGTCCTAGCTTGTTTTCTCCTATCTTTAGCTGGTAAATAAACATCTTAATAATATTTCTAATCATTTTGTATAAACACAGTAAGACAAACTGACATTTATCTTTTAAGTTTAAAAGGCGACTATTCTTGGGGACACCTCGCCGTATATTCCTGACTACATTCCTCTGGCTAGGTGGATTTTTTTCTTTTTTCCCTAACCCCCAACAGGGCCCTTAATCGGTTAGTTGCTTATCATTGGGTCACAACAGAGTTTGTTCCATGACCGTACTCAGCTTATTTTGCTGCTTAAGACATTTATTCTGCCCCATATCAAGGCCAGGGTAGAGTATTCATCCAGTCCTGCAATGAGACCCTCCTTTTGGGGTATAAGGAGTTAGAATCAATCTAAAGACAACTGAGGTTTTAATTTGGGAAATATGATGGAAGCCCAGGAGTAATTAAGTAAGGGTTAATTAAATCCTATATCACAAGTGTACAGCCTTAACTGTCTTCCTGTGTCTATACAAAAGGCCTTTGCTCTAGCATAAGAATATGTAAAGAGGATACAAGAAAGAGAGAAACAAACTTTTGTTTACTCGTTTACAGTGCAAAACCCTGGGCTGGCAAGTAGGAGACAGATGGCTCTGAACAAAGGGCAATCCAACACCCTATAGTATCTCTTCCTTAGCCACACTTTTTTGAAGGGTTGTTCAGGGTTTATTCATGGTTCTATACACAAAAGGGATCTCACATGGCAGGGTTCAGGAGGGCATATCAGATGCCAGGGATTGAACCCAGGTTTGTCATGCGCAATGTAAACATTCTACTCTAGAGTTGCACTATCTCTGCCCCAAGTCTACTTGATTGGCTACCCTAAATAGAAGCTACTCAAATCAAATGAGTCATGGCCTTGAAAGTACTTTATTCTAAACACCTTGCATCCTGTTTCTCAACCTAGAAGTCCTTTGTTTTGTTTTGTGTTTAAACAAAAGGGGTTGAGCCATACCCATGTGGTCACTCTGGCAGGACTTGCAGACCAAATGTGGGTTAAAGACAAGCTGCAAGCAAGGCAAGTGTTTCACCTGCTATTCTTTGGAGCTGCACATTGGGAACATTGATGGCACTTGGGTTGCCTATCCCCTGACCCACCCTATTTGGGTGCTCTCAGGCTTTCACACACTGGACTCAGTATGAGCAGAAGTGCAGACCAATGGATTTTTAGGAGTCACTGCTGATGGGAAGATATATTTACATGCTGATTCCTCAGACTTTTGCAAGCATTTGTGCATGCCTGGTCTCATTTGCCTTCATAAGCAATCAGCATTTTGTAGGGAAGGCACCATCTTAGCTCTGCATAAAAGGAACCTGACTGAAGGAGTCATATGACTCCCTGAAAGGTGCAAACTTGGGTTTCCACACTGGCTGAGGGCACAGCTGAGAGTATGGCTTTGTCTCGTGAATGGTAGTTGGTGCTTACAGGCCTCAATGAACACACAGGCATCCATTCATTGAGAAAAAGTGGATGAGAAGAACAGAAAATGAGTATCTCAAAGTCATCTACATCAGCGGTTTTCTACTGATTCACATCTGCAGACCAGCACCAATCTGTGGGCCAGTGGTTGAAAAACAGTGATATAAACAGCATATAACAGAAAACTCTATGTGTGCATATTGGTTTAACAGGTCAGGGGGAGCCCCAGATACCAAACCCTGTATCTGACCTGTCAAAAGGACTTGAAAGGTTGCCCTTGAAAAGGTTTCACAGATTGGAAAACTCCAGCTCTGGAAGGCAAGGTGAGAGCCTCTATTTGAACAGCAAGTCACAGGGCAAATACAGGTGTCAGTCTACCTCCCAGTGCACTAGGCTGTCCAGTCTCATTTTGAGGCGTCTCTGAAAGTTTTCCAGCTCTGGATAAATACATGGAATGCTCTGTTCTTTGCAGTATGTGATGTGCACAGCAAAAATGCCTGAAGTCTTTTAAACAGATCACACTAAAATCTACCACAAGGGCTCAGTTGGAAGCGAAGGTGGAAAAAAAAAAGTCAGACTATGTGTAGCATATTTTCCCTAGAGGAGTTGGTGCAGAGATAGTTTTAATTAAGTGTGCATTTCATTTAAGCTTAGCAGGCAAGTTATTGTATATTAAATAAATACCAGTTGGTTATTAAGAATGTGTTTACTTCTGACTTAACAACTATAGCTGGTTATGGATACGGATTTCCATTAAACCACATTCTGGTACACTTCTTTGGAATAATCAATTGCTCTTTACTCAAGATGTAATAATTGCCTTATTGAATCTAGAGAAGCACTTCTTTTGGTAATTTATGGCAAACAGATTTTCCTATTTAGATACTCTGTCTTTTCTCCTAAAGATAACAAAAATAAGGGGTAGAGAGCAATTCAGGAACACAGATCTTATACCGTAGTAAATCATGTAAAACTAATAAAAATCTCAACATTTATGAATCCAGATGACTTCATCCAGCCTGTCTTGCTTAATCATAGTAGGCAGCAAACTTTGGCATAGCCTTCATACAACTCAACTAGCAAAAAGTCAGAAAACATAATGATCCCATATGTGTAACAAGCTCAGATATTATAGCATAGAATATTTCTAACATAATATATCAAATATAAGTTCATATTAGGTTTGACATTAAATTGCAACTGCTGAATTAAAGACCTGTATGTGTTTACTTAGATTATTATTTGAGGATTTTTTTTCCAAAATGGTTTAAAGATAGTTTCCAAAAATACACAAAGTATAGGGATATAGATTTATTAATCATCCTGAAGTAATTGTAACCTCTTTTAAGGAAAAGAAATCTCAGACAAGGCTAAAAATCAGAGGGAAACACTGAAAATAAAACAACTAATATTCTAGGACTTTAGCTGTGAATTCTACTAACTTTTTAAGGTCTAAATAATTTCCATGCCATAAAAATTGATCCAGAGCATAGACAAAGATTAAAACTAACAGTCATTTTATGAACTTGGCTAAGTTCATAAAAGATGACCCGCCACTGCATGAGGGCCTCCATGTTCCACATCCAGACTTCCCCTAGTCAGCACTCCCCAAGCAGACCAGCCTATCACAGCCCGGCTCCTCGAGATGCACCCTGTAGCAGTCTTTTTTAATCCGCCCAGAGCCTCACAACAAGCCAGACGACCCCCAATTCCATGAGGGCCTCCATTTTCCACATCCGGACTTCCCTCTCGTCAGAACTCCATCCTGCACACCAGCCTATCACAGCCCGGCTCGCAAGGCCCTATGCGGCCGCGCAGTTCATTAATAAATGCTGGATTTTGAGATGACTACAAGAGTATGCTATCCGCAAGGCAGAGCCTGGCAAGCTACCCGTGTGGTATTTGATATGCCAAATACCAGTAACAATTATAGACCTCATTCCCATGACCTGATGGAATGGTTTGAGGCTCTTTATGTTCCTGGAGCAAGCAGGTGCCCTTGGGCTCTACTTGCATGAGATGTTACTGGTGCCCACTCGAGCAAATCGATGATGAACGGGAAGACAGTGATACAGTGATATATTTACATTACTAATATAAATTCTACTGATATTACTAATACTAATAAAATAGTAATTACTATTTTAGAGTATTCATCCACTACATAAGAGTATTCATCTACTACATAAAAATATCCCATTATCATGGGAAGTCTACTACATAAAATATCCCATTATCATGTCTAACTAGAAACAATTTCTAAACTTTTAAATGGCTGCCAATTATTCAACAACATTTTTGGTGAGAATTATTGAAAAATAATCTTGCTCTTCAAGTCCATATTCTCCCTTGACCTTGTATCTCCCTTGCTTGTCTGTGTTTCTTTGCTTGTGATTTCCACTCTGCAGAAGTCTTTGTTCTCTCTTAAATACACTCTTCTTCCTTTCTCTCCCCTCAAATATTTCTAATTAAGTTTTAGTAAAACTGTCTTATTTCACAAAAAGTATTTAAGAAAAAAGGAAGATTTCCCCTAATATAGAAAAACAAGCTTAAATTCTCTGCAGCACGTCTGCTCAAAATGGGTGTGTCGATTTTCTATTGCCACCATAACGCTTTGCAGTAAGTCATATCCTAAATTGGCTCTAGACAGTCAGATTCCATTTAGCTCTTGGTTTTAAGTCCAGCTGGATGAGTCTCTGTTGCAGCTGGTTCGCTTATGAGAGACTTGTCTCACAGGGCCTGCAGTACTGACTGTGTGACTGCTCTGCTCACACTCATTCCCACATCCTTTGACATGGATATGAATAAATAGGGACAAAGTCTGCTTTTAAAGCCTGTATATGCTTTGAATTTGCTAACATCCACTGACCACTGATATGGCCAAATTAGGTCAGGTGTAAAGTATTGCAGAACTACATGGCAAAGGGGCAGACACAGGCAGGAATGAAGAATCTGCCGAGGATATCAGTTCTAGTGAATTCTGTTAGGCTCTAAGCAGCTAGTATTGGGGCCTGGAACTTTCTGCCATAAGGCCCTGGAGGATGGGGCCCAGAGGTGGGCCCTGTTCTCAGGGCAGTGGAGCTTCAGGATGCTCAAGCGTTTACACCTACAGAAAAGGCATCTGTGCTTATCCAATGGGAGACTGGCAGGCAAATGATTTACATCTAAAGTGAGGCAGGATGTGCCTGGATTTCTGGTCTTCTGATCAAGGGAATATGTAAATCAGTGATTGTTATACCTTGCATATACTAAATCTGTGACTGTTATCTGTTGCAAAGGCCCAGGAGCTTGCAAATGCCATGTGATTTGTGCTTGTACCCCCTCCACCCAAATATTGTATAAAAGGCTTAAACTGCACTCAGTAAAAGGAAAACTGCTATCCAGAACTCCCTGCTGCGTTGGTGTCTTTCTTTCCTTTCTCAGCAGCAGCAAGGCAGAGAGTTTCTCCCAAGTCCATCCCTCTCCTTTTTCCACAGGATGAAGTCCAGCAAGATCTAGGTCTCCTTCATTCATTCCAGGGGCTGCTGGCCAGGACCCCTGACAAATTCTAACAGACCTTGTCGGGCGCACCGCCGGGTCCCCAACAGTGCCGGGAAGTGAGTTCCCTTCTACCTCCGAAGCCAGGGAGGAATGGATGAAAACTCAGGAATCCAATGCAGTTTTAAAAGGCTTTACTTATCACAGGTTCAGGCATACAAATCAGCAAAAGGAAAAGCCCGATGCTTAGGATTCCAGGCTAGAACCCCAGCCACGTGTAGGCCAAGATGGCAGCCACCACGTGCAAAGGCCCTGTAAAAGGAGAAGATAAGACTCCCAAGAAGGGTGAGCGCTCACAAAGAGAGAGCCCACAAAGAAGCACGTGAGAGAGGAAACAGGCTAGTTTATACCCCTGCAACTCAGACTTTCCTCCCACTGTTATGGACAGCAGGGAGGGTCAAATGCCCTTAGGTAATCCCTCCCTGCACCTCACCTAGGCCCTTTAGTATGCTAATGTTTTGAGCCAAGATCTGCCTGGAAATACCTTTATAGAGTAGAGAAGGGGTTTCTGAGATGGCATGTCTCTGCACCAAAGACTAATACTAATGCCAGTTAAATATTTCTCTAAGCCTTCACAACTCTCTTCTACTTCATTGCAGTTTTATATTTTAGTTGCCTTTGAGTTTATCAGGGAGCCATGCTTGTTTGCTTGGAAGCAAACAGCAGTTCTCTCTGGTCTAATTACTTAGGGGTCCTACGTGGCCAGGCTAATATGCTGGTAAGATCTAGCTAGTCCCACAATGATTGTGGTAGCATGGGAGAATATTTATACCAGCTAGTACAGCATACATGGTCAGATAAACTGCCACATTTAGACTATCCCCTTATCTACGAAGTGATTTGCAGGAGGCCATTCAGAGCAGATGCAGCGGCCCTTAGGAGTCCTGCAACAAGACCTCACATTAAACGTTCTGCTCTTAGCCCGGTAGATAACTCAAAGGACTGAGCACATGCTTTTCAGGTGGATGGTCTATGGGTTTGACCCCTGAGACTCTATGGTTCCCAGTACTGCCAGGAACAGGACCTTCATTCATCCCCATCCCTTACCCTGCCCCTCTCAACACTGCACAAGGAGTAGCTCTCAAAGAAATGATCAAATGGGTCATGATGGATGTGAATGGCCCAAACAACAGGATCAAAATTCTATTTTAGCATACAAAGTAAATATTGTATGATCAAATCAGTTGGGACATGCTGAATATGATAATAAATAACATTAAACAGGTTTCTTTATAACTCTTCCAAGCTTTTATGATGAATGTGCCATGAGACTTTTCAAGTGAAGGTTATACTTTCCCAAATCAATATGAACATAAGATCCCTTTGTTTTTTCCCAGAGCACCTGGAGAGTCAAATGCTGGTAGGACACACTTTGGAAAAGGAGGTATAAATATTTTAAATGGGATTCGCATTGCAAAACAAAAACAAAAAACATCATAATATACTGGAGAAATAATTCCAAAAAATAAGTGTGCATGATTTATATAAAAGAAAACAACAAAACTTCAATGAGAGATATAAAATAAAGATTTAATTAAACGAAAACACTATTTTCCTGGAAGAAGTGAATCAATATTATAAAGAAGGCAATTCTTTCTAAATTGATTTATAGATTTAACATAACCCCAATGAAAATCTCAATGAGATAATAATACCCAATGTTGACAAGAATATGGTAGAAACAAACATTTTCATGCTCTGCCAATGAAAGCTTAAATTGGTACACTCTTTTTTAAAAATCAATTTGAAACCTTAAAATTGCTTATACATAAAATTGTTGACCCATCTAGAAATATACCCTAAGGAAATGATCAAATGTGAATAAAATGTATTTTTATTACAACACTATTTAAAAGAAACAAAAGGAGACAATACCCTAAATATATACATTAATAAAAGTATCACTAGATAAGTTTTCAGACTTTTCTATAAGTGATATTATACAAAAATTAAAACTCATGATTTCTAAATTAAATAATATGTACAAATACATTGAAAGTCACTTATTTGGGTAGAAAATATCACCATAAGACATATTGCAATATGATTCTAACTCTATATTCTTATTCCTATAGATCAAAAAATGAAAAATAAAACCCCAGATGTTAATATTTATGGCTCACTTTATTTTTTCTAAATTTCCTTTTTTTTATTATTATAATATACTTATATTTAAAAAGTATTGCAGTAAATAGTTTAAGGATGGGGAAAACTTTGAATTTCATCTATCTTTCTTTGCTTGTTTGTTTTGGGGGCAAATCAATAGTGGTTAGGGCTTACTCCTGGTTAGGAAGTAAGCCTACAATTAGTGATCATTTCTGATAGTATTTGGGGACCATCTGAGGTACGGGGATCAAACCCAGGTTAAATTTCATTTTTAAAATATGAGATCAATGATTTTCAAGATGATTTAAAAAAAACTGTTGGTGTGAGAAGTTATACAAGAAAGAGATAGTAGGAATTAGCTCTTATTTCTGTATAAATACAGAAATATTTTAATATAACAATAATTCAATAATCAAAAGTTCCCCAAAGAGTTAGTTTATAAACATATAAATGCATTTAAACATGGTTTTCTCTTCCTCCATATACTTTGCAATTATTTACTTTATTTTTTGTACACGTTTACTGTCTCTCCAACTTGAAATACAAGCTCTAAGAGAGAAGAAATAAGAGAGAAGAAATTGTGTTACTTCCATATTCACAGTTGTCTTATTACATGCCTGACATCAGATGTCTAAATATTTGTTAATTAAGTGAAAGGGTAAGGGTCTGGTTTCTAGAGTCTAAAGGTTACTGAAAGCCATCAAAAGGGATAGATTTCCAAGAATACATAGAAAATTGCCTCTTGCAAATGCTCAAGGCTTTATTAAAAGGTACCATCTTTTCTCCACTATAACTCTGTAAACCCACCAACTATATGTCCACACATGTCTTACATTACATTCCCAGAACTTTGTCACCTTGTAGCTGAACATTCTCATCCTTTGATCACCATCTCCCCCAATTCTGTGTGCCTGCGTAACCAGCTAGATCTGGTGAGGATACAAATTTAGCACAACTCAAGGAATAAACCAGAAAAGAAAATCAGCAGTATTTGCCATGCATTGGCAAGCCCTGAGTTCGGTCCCTAGCACCAAAAGCCAAAGACAAAACTTGCCTATAAAGATCCTCTACAGATTCATCACATTTGGAAAGCAGTGCCCTGCTCAGATACCTCTGTAAGGTGGCAGAGGTGGGTTACTCCCCCTTTTCCCTACTGTATTGTCTTCAAGCCTCAGTTTCCTCACTTGTCAAGTTATCCAAAAGATTTATTGTGAGGATTACATGCAATAAAGGGTATAAATAGCTTTGTGTACAATTAACAATTAGTCACTGTTCAATAAATGTGAATAAGAAGCTCTTTTATTTATTCAGCAAACACCTATCTGGTATATAGAATTAATCGGACACTGTCCAAGGCACAAGGGACAAAAGGGTGCACAAGACAAGTCACATACTCACATAAACAGACTGGGAAACGGGCAAGGAGCCTGGCCTGTGATCTGTTACAGCGGAGGCCAAAGAAAGCAGGGGGCAAGGAAGTCTGTTCATTCTGTCTCTGGGAAGCAGAGATTTAGCTCCTAGAATCTGAGCAGACATGTGAGTACTTACAGCTACATCATTGGCCATTGGCCAGCAGCAGGGGGTGAAAGAGGGTATGAGGGGAGAGGAGCAGTGTTGAGTGCAAGAGGGAAGATGGAACAATATTTTATCCTTAAACTAAGTACAAGGTCCCGATTGCCAGAGAGAAAAGCTTATGGTGGTGGCTGAAAGAGGGAAACTAGTTATGGAAAAGAGTTCTCTCCAGTGACAGACATTTTATTAAAACAGGAAAGAATTAATAGTAAGTACCCGATGCCTTTCAGAGTGTGATGATCTGAGAGTGGGTTTCCTCCCCCAAACTTCCCATCTTCTTTCTTTGCTCCCAACTTTGTCTATACTTATTCTGCTGCATTGCATTGCTTCTGTCTGACTAACGGGCCTCAGCTAACAGGAAGGGATTCAATTGCTTCTGTCTGACTAACGGGCCTCAGCTAACAGGAGGGGATTCAATAGTCTCCAAGTGCTGGATTGGGGCAATTGGGTGTAAGACCTGAAAGAGTGTTATTATTACATATACAGGTTTACACTCTGTGGCTCTACTATGTGGAAGGTGGGTAGGGGAGAGCTGTGATTGGAGGTGGAGAGTCCAGTCAGGACTCATGATTGATGGAGTCTGCCCCAGGGGAAGGTAGGAGGACAAAGTCATGCAGACAGGTTTGAGGGGCATTTAGAATATAGAATAAACAGTGTAACTGACTGAATGTAGGCAATGAGTGGCAGGGATTTGTTAAGAATGACACTCAAAATTCAAAGCTTTCAGAATACGGATGACAACAACAAAATAGGCAAAAGTCAGAAAGAGATATGCAGACACACACACAAAGTCAGAAAGAGATACGCACACACACACACACACACACACAGAAAAGTCAGAAAGAGATATGCAGACACAAATGCATACAAAAAATAGTCAGAAAGTGAAACAAAGACACAGACACACACACACACACACACACACACAAAGTCAGGAACATAATTCACTTAAAATGCAAATGGGAGGACCGGAGGCGATAGTCCAGCGGGTAGGGGCGTTTGCCTTGCCAGTGGCTAGCCCATGCTGGCCCGGTTCCATCCCGGCATCCCATATGGTCCCGAGCACCGCCAGGAGTAATTCCCTGAGTGCAGAGCCAGGGTAACCCCTGAGCATCGCAGGGTGTGACCCAAAAAACAAAAACAAAAACAAAAAAAGCAAATGGGAATATTAAGATAGTCTTGAGAAATATTTAATAGCAAATATTAAAGAAAAGCATATTTAATTAGTGGTAAATTTATTGAATATCAATTACACATACCAAATTTACTTTAAGAAAAATAAAAACGTTTAAGTCATATTTTTAGAAGTTTATGGTATCTGGACACCATAGACTTGTATCATGGTAAGTCATGGTATCTCATGAGCCTGTTTGTAGGTTCTAGTGAGGGGTGGATACTCATACACCCTCAACTGAAGACCCTTTGTCTCTGTTCAGGGAAGACCGTCCTCTTTGACTGAGCAGCTTCAGGGAGGGAGCAAATGGAGCAGCGAGGGAGGGAAGGAGATCCCTGACCTGCCAGATTAGGGATCAGAGAGCTGACAGCTGTCACAGTCAGATCGCCCTCACATCCTGTACACACTTGTGAATGAGAGGTTAATTTTTATGCATCTTCCACTTTATGGTTGAATTAGTAAGTTTCATATATCATATACTGTATAATGGTATCCTGGCACCAGCAAGTACTAGGAACACCTTGGGTCAAAAGCTTTGAGGTCTGTAGGCAAGAAAATAATTATATTAACACAGTAGAGATTAGCAAGAGAAAAGACAAATTACTTTCAGGGAAGACCACACATAAAGCTGAAGCTATACTCCAATGCTTCCAGCTAAGCTACATAGTATCAAGAAAGGAAGCCATAAATTAAGGGGGGAAAAATAGAGCAAATGTCTTTGATAGTGCATTTATATATTAATTTCCACTGGATTTTTTAGAATTTATTGACAGAAAATCCTAGTTCTGGGTGATAGAACCATAACTACTCTTCCCGACAAACCAAGAATTGCCTCCTCTTCATAGGTCAAATAATTATACAAAACTCCATCATTTTTTTGTATCTCATTTTCTCTCAATTGAAATATTCAGCACGTCACTTAGGCACATCTTGAGGTAGTCTGTCTCTGACCCTATTAATCACAATGTTCCCTTCCCACTTAGATTGAATGAGGCTGTCATGGATTATAGGGAAGTATGAGTGAGTGGTTATTAGCACAAGGTGCCATAAAAGGGTTGAAGGGCAGTATGAATGAGTAGTTATTAACACAGGTGTTAAAAAGGGATGAAGGTGGGAAAAGCAAACCAAATTTGGGGAAAGGGTGGAAGAGTCAAAAAAAGAATATATGAAGCCAAGATTTTGGGAGGTTCTTGAGTGAACGTGAAGAATGCTAATAATTCATCTACAGAAACTCCTGGAGATCCAAACACTAGTTCTGCTCTATTCTCTAGTCGACTGACTTCCCCAGTGGGGGCAAATCAAGAAATCTGCTGAGTGATGGATTGGCTTCTTAAGGAAAAGAAGGGTGTACTGCCATCAAGTGGCAAGACAGTAAGAGCAGCACAATCACTTCTGAGATAAAATCTTTGAAGGGGAAAGGAAATGAGCCCAAAGTAAATCAAAGATGGTGGTCCACAGAGATGAACTAATGTTTAGTTTAACATCCTAAAGAAATATCAAGCCTTTAAAACACATGTATTTCAAAGAAGCATAAGTGTTGGTAACTAAACATTTCTTTTTTCTTCCGTCCCCATAATTGATAGGCACAGGTCTGATTTAGGTATCAGAAGTTTCATGTGTCCTGGATCAGCCCATGAAACATTCATTCAATCAAGTGCTAAGACTCCAAAATTTGCTTCTCTGCCTTTTAAATACTCTCATTACTAATGTATTATTATGCTTCTTCCTATGGTAATGAATTACCAACTCTAGCTATCAGTCATGACTCATGAAATCTTTCAATCTGATTATAGGATAAGAAAAACCAAGGACATATTGATTCAACAAACCTTTTTACATGGATGTGCTATTCTAATTTCTAGAAATATGGGCATGAAAAATGCAGTGTCCTCTCACAAATCACCAACATAAAAACAAACAACTGATTTTAAAATGCAATAAAAATGTAGATAGACTTTTCTTTAAAAATATATATACAATAAGATATAGGGAAATAAAAATTGAACTGTCTATGAGGTACTACCTCATACTCATTAGAATGTTAAAAAGGAAGGAAAGAAGGTGAAAATTAACAAGTGTTGGTGAGAACGTAGAAATTGGAATTATTATGCACTGTTGGTTAAAAGTAAAAATGCAGCCTCCATGGAAAACATAATGATGGTTCCTCAAAAATTTGAAAATATCACGTGACCCAAAAGTCCACATTTGCTTATATTCTAAAAATAATTTAAAGTGGCATCTTGAAGCAGCAACTACATATTCATGTCCATACAAGCATTTTTTCACAATAGCTAAAAGATATAAAATACCCAATGCCTGCCAGCAGATAAACAGATAAAGGAAATGTAATATATGATATATCTACATATGGAATATTAAACAGACCCAACAACAAAGGGACTATAATAGATGCTACAACATGGTGGAATGTTAAAAACCGTTAGGCTAAGTGAAATAAGCCTGTCACCAAAAAATACATATTACAATTTCAGTTATATGCAATCCCTGCAGTAGTCAAATTTATAAACACAGAAAAATATTACAGAACTTGCCAGGGTCTGAGGGAGGGGGAAACTGTATTGTTTGATCAAATCATTTCAGTTTCTCAGTATGTAAAGTGTTCTAAAGATTAGTTGCACACATATGAATTTACTTAACACTACTAATAGTAAAAATGTTGATAAGATAAAACATTATATGGATTTTGTCACCATTAAAAATAAGAGATGTGCTTTTATTTTCAATGGCTTACCATTTTGTGCTAGTAAGGTGATTAAACACTCAATGTAAGCTCTACCATTGTTATTCAGAAAACAAACTCCCAAGGCTAGAGAGATAATACAGTGAATACGGTGCTAGCTCTGCCAGCAACCGCCTGGGTTTACCTGGGTTTAATCTCCAGCACATCCCTATGTTCCCTGCTACACATGCCACTAGGAGTGATCTCTGAGCCCTGAGAACAGTCTGGTGTGGCCCAAAAATCAAAAAAAGAAAAGAAAATCCATCCCTATCTGTCTCCTTTTAGATAGAACACCTTCTTGGTAGATGCATGTCTTTTTCTCACAAGCTGACTGGTTTGGAGCTCTCAAATTTACAGCTTAGAAACCAGAGACTTAATGAAGGGCCTTGCTCAGTGTCAGTGCTACAGAGTGTAGAGCAACCCGCTGCTTTGCACCCTCTGCTTTACATAAAGGCTTTATTGTATGTGGAAAGGGACTTCTGATTACAATGGCTCTGGCACTTTCACAACGTCATCAGCCCAGATAAATGCTGGCAGTTGGTGTTCAGAAGAACTTGATGGTCTTACTCCAGTTTGAACTCATCAGGATCGGCCTCCTGACTTAGGTTCTGATGAGAGAGCAGGGTATCTACAGAAGAATTCCCCATTCCTTAGTTCCTCGTAACATCTCCTTTCAAAAATAATTGAAAGCGCCTGGGAGTCGAAGGTTGGGGCAGAGAGGGGAACAGTGTGCTAGTAATTATTGTAAGTGATAATACCAGCCTAGAACTGAGTATTGAACACAGGCAAAAAGATACACATGTAACCTCTAAGGTATGTATTGCAATCCACAATGTGTAAGAGAAGGAAGAGAGAAAGAGAGACAGAGAGAAGAGAAGGAGAAAAGAGATAAAAGAAAAATTGCCATAGAGGCAGGCTAGAGGAGAGGGGAGAGAATCTGGGGCATTGGTAGTGGGAAATGGGCACTGGTGGAGGGATGGGTGATGGAACAATGTATGACCAAAACCCAGACATGAACATCTTTGTAATGTATATCTCACGGTGATATAATAAAAATATTTTTTTTAAAAAATTGAAAACTTTGAGCTGTGAGCAGTAGCTCACACAGATGGGAAGCGGCAAAACACAAGAAGGAACTGTCTTCTTTCCATGAGGAATAACGTCTATCAAATGACCCAGAGTCAGGAAGCTGCTAAAGCTTGGAACTAGGGGCAAGATTCTACTTCCTGCTTTAAATAGATACTTCCAGGGGCCAGAGCGATAGCACAGCAGGTAGGGCATTTGACTTGCATGCAGCCGACCCAGGTTCGATCCCCAGCATTCCTCAAGATCCCCAAGCACCGCCAGGAGTAATTCCTGAGAGAAGAGCCAGGAGTGACCCTTGAGCATTGCTGGGTGTAACCCAAAAGAAAAGATACTTTCAGAAGTGATTCTCCTTCCAAAGCTTGAATAGTGGCAGAATACATGTGAAATGGGAGTGAGAGGCAGAGACAGAGAGAGTTGTGTCAGTTTTAGGGTCTCCATGCCTTCATCCTCTCTGCCTTCCTCAACGTTCTACTGCAGTAGTCAGTGGGTGACAGGCACCGGGGCTGTTCTGTCCATGGCCTCTCTGGCTAGGCCACCTCCAGATGTTTAACTCAGATCTACATCAGAGCCTGGCTGTCAGCAGGAGCTCCAGGCCCGTGTGACTACCCTTACTTTGTGTCTGACTGTTGGAATTGGGCCATGGATTTGTAGGTTACATACAATGTGGTATTATTAGATCAGTAATAAAAATAGCTCATTCTTCATTCTAAAAGCTTCTTATTGTGCTCCCCCTGCTCCTACTGTGGAGATCTACAATACAGGATAGAAGGAATAGAACCTGGGATCAGGTCAGAATCCTGGGGCTTTTCCAGAAGTTGGTGGTTACAAAGCAGGTTAACCAAGCTCTTGAAGATGGTACTGAGAAATGGTCCTGTCATCTATTTTTATCAGCATGAGTGTAAGAATAAGATGAAAGCATTTGTAAATAAACTTTGCTCTGTCACATAGTCCTACACAGTTCAGAAGTCAAAAATGTAGTTCTTTGAGTACAATTCCACTCCTTATCATCCACCTTAAGAATGCAAAAGAAAAAGAAAGAAAATACAAAACATCATTTGAAAATATACATGCACAACTATATTCAATGCAGCACAATACTGTATACACAAAGTCTGGATACAACACAAATACCCAATGACAAATGAATGGATAAAGTTATGGTGCATTGTTGCAGGACTCCTCTAAGAGCCTCTGCATCTGCTCTGGATTGCCTCCTGCAAATCACTTCGTAGATAAGGGGGTAGTCTAAATGTGGCAGTTTATCTTACCATGTATTCTGTACTAGCTGGTATAAATATTCTCTCATGCTACCACAATCATCGTGGGACTAGCTAGATCTTTCCAGCATATTTGCCTGGCCACGTTGGATCTCTAAGTAATTAGACCAGAGAGAAATGCTGTTTGCCTCCAAGCAAGCAAGCATGGTTCCCTGATAACTCAAAGGCAACTAAAATACAAAACTACTGTGAAGTAGACGAGACTTGTGAAGGCTTGGAGAAATATTTAACTGGCATTAGCATTAGTCTTTGGTACAGACACATGCCATCTCAGAAACCCCCTTCTCTACCCTATAAAGGCTTTTCAGGCAGATCTTGGCTCAAAACATTAGCATATAAAAGGGCCTATGTGAGGTGCTGAGAGAAATTACCTAAGGGCATTTGACCCTCCCTGCTTCCCATAATAGTGGGAGGGAGGTCTGAGTTGCAGGGGTATAAAACTAGCCTGCTTCCTCTTGCTCGCTCTCTTTTTGGGCTCTCTTTGTGAGTTCGCACCCTTCTTGGGAGTCTTGTCTTTGTCTCCTCTTTACAGGGGCCTTAACACGTGGGGTGGCCGCCATTTTGGCCTACACGTGGCTGAGGTTCTAGCCAGGAGTCCTAAGCACAGGGTTTTTCCTATTGTGGATTTGTATGCCTGAACCTGTGATAAGTAAAGCCTTTTAAAACTGCATCGGATTTCTGAGTCTTCATCCATTCCCGCTGACTTTGGAGGTAGAAGGGAACTTGCTTCCGGCACTGTTGGGGACCCCTGGCGACAGTCCCCAGACAGTGCATACACACCATTCAATTCAGTAATAAGAAAATAATAAATCCCATCCTTGGTTGTAATTTGCATGTAACTAGAGGGTATCATGTTAAGTCCAACAAAGAAGGATAAATGCCAGGTGGTGGGCTATAAAAAAAAAAAAAAAAAAAGAAACCCATAGTGAGTGGGATATAAAGAAACAGGTGAATGCAAACTAACACTTGAGGCAACAGCACAGCAGGTAGGGCGTTTGCCTTACACACAGCCAATCCAGGGCGCTATCCTCGGCATCTCATATGGTTCCCCAAGTACTACCAGGAGTGATTTCTGAGTGCAGAGCCAGGAGTAACCCTGAGCATTGCCGGGTGTGATGCAAAAAAAAAAAAAAATTTTTTTTTTTTAAATAACTAGCCCGTGGACTCTGACAGTGAAATTGAAGTTATCAAGGGGAAGTGGAATAGGGGATGGAGAGGCGGGGTGAAGCAGCATAAGATTACTGTGAAAATATGCAAATATATATGTATTTATTTACCAGACCGCTGCTTTACCAGCAGTCTTGGCCATTTGATCATCCTTTCAAACATGCTCTTTTCAGATGCCCACAAACTGCATGTAACCGTATTTTCTGACACACATCTATTTCACTTGCTCTTACTACCAACTTTTTTCTAGAAAACTTAAGCTGAATAGCCTTGATTTATGTCTTTAAAGGCACGCAGCACACAGAAAGGCAGAACAAACAGACATTCATGCTGACCCACAGCTTGTTGGTCAGAAATGCGGCTTTAAAAGACCACCACGAAGGACTCTTCAGTCAGACACACCCATGCAGCTAAACCCAGTGATAAAGGAAGTCAAAGTGCACAGTTAGAAGTTTCCAATGACCAAAGGAGGTGGGAGGGGGGGGGGGGAAACATTCCCAAATCCTAAACCACCCTTATCTCTCTGTATAGTCAATATGCCTTATGAAGACTCACAGAAGGGTCCATGATTAATAAAGCATTAGACCTAAGTAGAACTAGTATACACCCAGGGCTCTGTCCGTGGGCCCTGGATGGTTGATGGTCTGAACATAGAAAAAGTCTGGGGCCCCTCGGATGAACCCAGAGCCACGGCAGAGCCTGGCAAGCTACCATGGTGTATTTCATATGTCAAAAACAGTAACAATAATGGACTTTATTCCCAACGAATGGAGATGTTACTGGTGCCCGCTGGAGCAAATCGATGAACAATGGGAAGACAAGTGACAAGTCCTAAGTAACCATATGAATGGAGCATGCTATAAAGAGCAGAAATTTTCACACAAAGAACCAGTGTCCAAAACCGGCAGCATTTCCATCAAGTAAGGTGACTGATGATTTTCTCTCACAAGCAAAATTAGAGTTATTTGTTCCTTTTGCTCTTCATACTATAAGCCCTATAAGCCTCAAATGGATAATAACAGTACTTGTAAATTAGAAGAAAAAAACTAATAGGATTAAATTTAAGAGAATTAACCCTGTGATCAAATATAATAATTTTATATGAAAAAATTGATCTTTAAAAATATCTAAAATTTCAACTGTGAAGATACCATTAAGAAAAATTAAAAAAATGAACTGACTAAAAAAGTGAAAAAATAGGAGACTCAAGACATGGGGCAGAGCTGCTACTGGCTCTCCCTGGGCCCAGTCGCTCCACGAGGCACCCAGGAGTGATGGCGGGTTCTAGCCCTGGCCTGCCACCCCAACAGAGCCTCACAACAAGCCAGGCGACCCCCCACACCATGAGGGCCTACATTTTCCACATCCGGATTTCCCTCTGGTCAGAACTCCACCCAGCATAACAGCCTATCTCAGTCCGGCTCGCGCGCCCAATAAATGCTGGATTTAGAGATGACTACCAGAGCATGATACCCGCACGGCAGAGCCTGGTACCCGTGTTGTATTTGTTATGCTAAATACCAGTAACAATTATAGACCTCATTCCCATGACCTGATGGAATGGTTTGAGGCTCTTTATGTTTCTGGAGCAAGCATGTGCCCTTGGGTTCTACTAGCATGAGACAGGACATATGGAGATGTTACTGGTGCCTGCTCGAGCAAATCGATGATGAACGGGAAGACAGTGATACAGTGATAATCTTTTGATGTTGTTTGACAAACTTTAAGCTTAATTTTTAGCAGTTATGTTAGTTTTTTGTTCCTTATTTACTAGTCATGTACATTTTTATTATGTTTTATCACTTGATCACTTGAATCTCTTTATTCATTGATTTGCTCGAGCAGGCGCCACTAACATTTCCATTGTACCCTATCACGTGCCAATGTAGGCCAATGGCATCTGGTTTATTCAGGAATATGAAGAGCCTCAAACCGTTCCTTCAAGGTCTTGACGAAGAAGTTTTGTTTATATAATACTGAATTTGTTGTGATAAAAATAAATCACTTGTATCTCTTGTCTTCCCGTTGTTCATCGATTTGCTCAAGCAGGTGCCAGTAACGCCTCCAATCTGCCCCTCAAGGTGTTGCAGGTGTGGCTGCAACAGCAGGTGGCAGACAGGAGACAGGCTTGTCTACACCTAGGGCTCTGCTCCGTGGGCCCTGGATGGTTGATGGCCTGACATAGAAAAAGACTGGGCCTCCTGGGATGAACCCAGAGCCACAGAAGAGCCTGGAAAGCTATCCATGGTGTATTCAATATGCCAAAAAGTAACAATAATGGATAAAAATAAATACAAGCTAAAATAAAAAATATAATTTTTTCTTTGCAAATTTGCATAGTTTAAGGAATAGCACTCTATGTTGGCAAAATGTTGGTAAATGAACATTTAGATAAAATTCTGGTGAATAATAAGCATTAGTGCCTTGTTCCCCAAATGCCTGAGAATTTGATATAAGGAAATAATTCCATATGCTAAAAAGTTTGCCTTTGATATATTTTTTATAATTAGTTGTTTATAAAAATGAAAAATACCAAAAGTTTAGACTAGTAGATATTTGTTTATACAGTGATGTAATTTTTCTACTTAATATTATGCTATAGAAGAATGAGTAATTGTAGGAAGTGGCTTAGTTGGGATCCCAATATGATCCTTCAGTTGTTAGATGAACAATGCTCATACCATGAAATATCTACCTATAATTTTTGATTCTTCCCAAATTTTTCCCTAGATTCCATAATGTATTAGTGTCAAAAACACTCCCTTATACCTAAGTACTCTCCAATATCCCCATTTGAAAATGTTTTAGTCTCCTATAGTTGATCTTCCATAATACTTGGTCAGTTGAACCCATAAATCACTTGATCACTTGAATCCCGTTATTCATCGATTTGCTCAAGCGGGCGCCAGTAACATTTCCATTGGACCCTATCACGTGCCAATGTAGCCCAATGGCATCTGGTTGATTCAGGAATATGAAGAGCCTCAAACCGTTCCTTCAGGGTCTTTACAAGGAAGTCTGACCATCTTGTAGGTGGGCGGCCACGTGATCTTTTGACATCCCTTGGGATCCAGTCAGTAATGGCTCTAGTCCAGCGGTTGTCTCCAAATCGCATTACATGTCCAGCCCATCTGATTTTCGATGCCTTGGCAAACGAGACGACATCCCTGATTCTGGAATAGCGACGGAGGTCAGAACTCCGATTCCTTCTCTCACTTGAGTGAGGCGTGATATTCCAAGCATAGCTCTTTCGATTCCTCTCTGGGAAACCCGAATAGCATTCTCATCCTGCTTTCGTAGGGCCCAGGTCTCTGAGGCGTATTTTAATGCAGGGAGAATGGTGGAGTCAAAGAGATATGCCCAGAGCCGGACGTTCTTTGTCCTTTTAGCTATTTCTTCGATGCCTTTGAAGGCATTCCATGCCGCTCTCTTCCTCCTGCGCAGCTAAGGTTTTAGGTCGTTCATCATGTTGATTTCTCGACCTAGGTACACATAACTGCTGCATTCAGAGATGTTTGTTCCATTGAGAGTGAATGGGGCCTCAGGAACTAGTTCATTCTTCATGAACATTGTTTTCTTTAGATTCAGCTGTAGACCTATCTTTCCACATTCTCAGTCGAAGTCAGCCAGCATTTGTGCCGCTTGGCTAATTTTTGGTATTAAGAACGATGTCATCAGCGAAGCGGAGGTGGTGTAGTTGCAAACCATCTATCTTCACTCCCATTCCTTCCCATTCTAATTGTTGCATGATGTTCTCGAGGGTGTCACTGAAGAGTTTTGGTGAAATGGTATCACCCTATCGAACCACTCTTTTTCACATTAATGATCACTTCTTTGTAGAATGGTGAGATCCTGGTGGTGAATCCATAATACAGCTCACGAAGGATTTTGATGTATTGGGTTTGAACACCCTGTTTGGCTAGGGCTTCGATGACTGCTTCAGTCTCCACAGAATCAAAGGCTTTCTGTAAATTAATGAACGTGAGACAGAGCGGCATCTTGTACTCCCTACAAACCTCGATGAGCTTGGTTACTGTGTGGATATGGTTGATTACTGGAAGATGCAGCAGAAGCCGGGAAAAGCATTCACACTGCCCACCTGTCCTTTGCCAACTATAAGACCAAGATGACTGCCCTCCGACACCCTGATGGATCTATCACATCTTCCAGAAAGGCAATGGAGAAGATTATCCAGGACTTCTACTCAAATCTCTTTGATAGCCACATCCACCTACCCACATACCAAATTCCACAGGATGGATATGTCATTCCCAACGTTCTCCCTTCTGAAATCCGACATGCCATCTCGTCGGTAAAGAAGGAAACAGCACAGACAAAGTCAGACCCGAACACCTGAAGAATCTGCCGTCGGTACTCATCAATACACTAGCTCGGCTCTTCACACGCTACCTGTCCGAATGCAAGGTGCCCTCCCAATGGAAAACCAGCAGGACAGTTCTACTGTTCAAGAAGGGAGACATTCACGACATTGACAACTATCGCCCCATCTGCCTGTTGTCCGTCATCTACAAGCTGTTTACACGAGTCATCCTGAACAGGATTAGCAGAACATTAGATGAAGGACAATCATGCGAGCAAGCAGGCTTCCGGAAAGGATTCAGCACAATCGACCATATCCACACAGAACCCATAAATATGAAAACATAAATAAATCTGCATATAAGTAAAACTGTTATGTTGTTCAATTAATTATATACCTCTACTCTAAGTTATTTAAAAAGAAAGCATATGGAACCATCATGTATGGCCAAAAATTCTATATAACAAATCATTCCAAAGCAGTTTTGTGCATTAACAGGGAGTTACTCCTTTAGAATACAAGGTAGTGAGATAGTTGAGGTAGCTGTGGACTATTTCAAGTTCATAAGCTATTTCCTCACAGAGCCAAGCCCCAAAAAAACAAAAACAAAAAAACCCACACACTAACACTTGCTTACATTACTTGTGCTCACATTCTTCTATCTAAAACAAGGTACAGGCCAAAACTAAGTCAAGGAGCAGGCATATATTTGTCACAGGGGGAAATGCTAAGTTATGGGGGGAAAATGCTAACTGTCTGTGATGTACTAACACAATCGCGCTTTTAGACAAGAGATTTGATTGGCGGAATCACAGTGTACCACACACCATTTTATAGGTTTATTTCTGCTCAGGTTACCATGCATCAACAGTGGTTTTGGTTCACCAGTCTTTTTGTACTCAATAAAGAAAACTCTTCTATCTTGGAGATGCAGCTGAGAAATTGCTATCAGAATCAGAAGGGTATTTGAAGTTTTTGCTGCGAAGTTGTATGATACTTCCAGTCACATTTCATTGGTCAAAAAAAATGAGACTGGCTTGCATTATCATTTTGGAAGAAAATCATTTACCTTCCAGTGAAAGGGAACTTCAATTCACATGAATGTGACAGGACCATGAATAGTGAAAATACTATCTTCATGTATTAGCATGTTCATGTTTCTATAACAAGTAAGGAGGTGCTCTCTTACTGTTTAACTTTTGATGAGACACTGATTCACCCATCATTTCAGTACAACATAGAAGAAAAAAGCACAGCCTGTGCCGTTCCCTCAGTTTCTCCTATCAGTCAACCACCAGAAGTAAGCAGTTTTGATCCTTATAGCATTTTATCATTATTTCTCTGCATTTTCCAAAACAAAGATACAGTTTGTGGAACCTTCAATTATGGTGTTTCAGGCTATCTCCTGATTTCTGATACAAAAGATGAGTTCTGAACCTGCTTTCATCCTTGTCCACCCATTATGTATATCTCCCAATAACATATCCATTTGTGGAGATATGTGGCAATTTGCTTGGAATATTTAGCAAGCGTCCATCATCACCACTATGTTCACACTGTGTATTGCAGACCTTAGTGCAAATTGTGATTGTCTTCTCTTCAGCGCGATTCTGTTTCCTCTTGGTGCGTTACTGTTTGGTTTTTCGTTTTCTTTTTTTTCATTTTGTTTGCGTATTAACTTTTAACCCAAACTCAGCTGCCAGTATCTGGTTATCCTCTCAGTGTACCAGGGTCTGTAAGGCACTCTATAAATTTCATTTTTTTAGACAAATCTCTCTAGCTTGAGCCACTCCAGTCTTGGTTACTGATGTCTTATTTAACCATCACTCTAGAAGTCTTTTTGCTTAATTCCTAGGCAACTCCTATCTCCTTTCATTCAAGACTTTCCTATAATTTATAATCTCATCTCTGTGCAGCAGGAACCCAATAGCTCTCAAAGAAAGAATGCCTTAGAGGTAAATATCATAGACATTTCATGTTTGAAAATATTTTAATTTCATCCATATGCATAATTGATCCTTTAGAGGAAAACAGCAATCCAGTAACAAATCATTTTGCATTAGAATTTGAGTAGTTCTAACTTCTGATACTGTTATTAAGTGATAGTTTTCCTAATTATTTATCTTTTGTGTATGACCTTTTTCTTCCCTGTAGGATTTTCTTTAGTCTCAATGTTCTGATTACTCAAAGGAGTAACTGTGTGTGGGAGTCTGTTTTTATTCATCGGTTCCTTGAAATATGGTAAGTTTTCTTAAGTAACTTCATAGATAATTTTATTCCTGAGCCTTAATTTTCTATATATCACATCTATTTTTTATATTTTATCCTACTTTTTCTAAGAATTCCTGACATTTTGTTCCATTCCTTTAGTTAAATTTCTATTTTGTGCTATCAAAGACTCAGTTTCTGTGCAGTCTTATTCTCTGAATAATCCAATGAAATCATTTTCTTACTTTATAATTTCAATATATTCCCTTATTTCTCTAAAATATTGTAGAACTTTAATTTTATTTTTTGTGGTGTCTGTATTAATTCTGTTCCAAAAAATTCCCTTTTTCACTTTTTTATTCTGACATCTATTTTTTCTTTGGAGGTATTCTTCAGAACTCTGATTTTCCTTTATTGTCTGATCACCTTTAAGTCTGGAAATCTAAAGCACTGAATATTATGGACAAGCCTCATTGACTGGTCCTGTCACACTAGAATAATCTAACTGGCCTGATACTACTACCAATTCAGTAACTGCATCTCATTCTTTTTGGGCTGATTGGGTCCCTAGAGACAACTTTATAGCCTCTTGCTCTCGCTCTGGCCAACATACTGAAGTCAAGCAGAGAAGCAGTCTAGGATTGGGGGCCTCACTTGTTTCCAGTTTTCAATGATGCCCACACTATTAGCCATGCTTACAATTCCACAATTCAGAGGCCTTTTGTTTAATGGAGGCAGGGAAATAAATCTTTGAGTTTCTGCAGGACTGAGTGAATACTTTAACTGGGCAGAGTGCGAAAAAGCAAGGGATCAAAAATCCTATAAAGAAATTTCAAACAGATTCTCCTAATCTTAGAATCTCTTTACTTCTTGTTCCAGGCATGCAACCTGAAGCCAATTCTTAAGTTGTCTGAGGACAGTACAAGCACATCTGGCTGCTTGTCCATTTTCCTCACTGCCTCAGTAGATTTCTTTTTCCTTAGACCTGCTTATTTACAACTCATTCATATAACTTCTACCTTCAAAGTTTTGTGTTTGATATCTCTTTGTCCAGTTTCATTTTCCTTTTGGGTTTATGTTTTTTGAAGTATCCATGTGCTATGAATGCAATATAGTTTCAGAAGGAAGTGAAAGCATGTGTTTATTTTTCCATTTTCCTTAGTTCTTATTTTCATAATTTAAATACAGCTGCTATAGAAGTTTCCTTGGCAATCTCAAAACCATAATAAGAATAGAGAAATCCAAATTTTAAATGACACTAGGATAAAATAATAGTATGCCCCTCTCTACTTCTGTCCATGTAGTCCCACTATAGGATTTCGATATTTAAAATCCATGTCTTCCCTGGATGGTACTTTAGTGGATACTGCTAGTGTTATTATCTTTTATATCTATTCTTTACTTTCAATCACCTTCTTTGAGTACTATCTTTCTTTCAAAAATGTTTGTATTTTCTGGGGCTAGAGCAACAGCACAGCTAGTATGGTGTTTGCCTTGCATGCGGCCAGCCCTGGTTCGATCCCCAGCATCCCATATGGAGTAATTCCTGAGCACCACCAGGAGTAATTCCTGAGTGCAGAGCCAGGAGAAACCCCTGAGCTTTGCCGGGTGTAACCCAAAAAAGGAAAAAAAAAGTTTGTATTTTCAGTTAAGAAATAAACAAATCTTGGGGGCCAGAGCGATAGCACAGCAGGGAGAGTGTTTGCCTTGCACACGGCCAACCTGGATTCTATTGCCAGCATCCTATATGGTCCCCAAGCACCGCCAGGAGTAATTCCTAAGTGCAGAGTCAGAAGTAGCCCCTGAGTGTCGCCGGGTGTGACCCAAAAAGCAATAAAATAAAATAAAATAAAAAAAGAAAGAAAGAAAAAAATGAATCTGGGGACAGGAGAGATTACAGTCGGTAAGGAGGGGCTTGCTTTGCATAGCTGCCAGATTCAATCTCAGGTACCCCATTTGGTCTGAGTCCCACCAAGAGCTGTCCCTTCCTGCAGAGTCCAGAAGTATGCCCTAAGTACTGTTGTGTGTGCACACCCCAAAGAAACAAGCAACTTTGACTTGGGAGGCTTTATGTAATAAAATTATTAAAACCCTTCAAAATGCTATTTGCAACACATAGAGGACTAATTTCTAAAAATTTTTCATGAAGAAAGTGCTTTAGAAATAACTCAAACATCATCATCTAGTCTATATTGATTCACATACATGATTAAATAGAAGTCCAAAATTATAATGCAGAAGATTTTAAGTTATGCTATATGCCTGATGGGAAAGAAAATCATTCTAGCTCAGCTAGAATAGAAAATAATTTTATGAGCAGAAAATATTGTCAATATAAAGTATAAATTTAAATCACAATATTTATTGATTTACTTAATAAGAATCTACTAAGAAGCTACTACATGAAAAGTAAATCCTGATTCATCAATGATATAGTGTGAAGAACAAACATGAAGAAGAGTATAATATAATTCAAACCCCCAAACATAATGTATTCATTTAAACAAAAACTGGAGTAAAATATCTGAAAAGGATCCTGTAAGATAATGCAAATAGAAGTTGCTACAATAAATCAAGTGGGAACAGAGGGAAGCAAAAAATAGAGGAAGCAAAAACATTAAATGGCAAGTCTAAGTCTAAATGCAGTGATTATTTTATTGAGTATAATAAATACATAAATTTCTGAAATAACTAGAGTATATTTAAGTGCATTTTAGTTGTACTACCTATGATAAAGTCATTTGAAATATGAAAAATGCAGGTAAAACAATGGAAAAGTAATGAGAGAACTAGAGTTCCTATTTTAGCTGAACACAAACTAGCAAAGAAAAGCTCAAAGAAAATTATAGCAGATACAAAAATACATTTTATAATGATGAAAGAAAATTCAACAAAAAGTTGTAACAATCTGTAATGTATGTATACTTAACAATAGGGCTTCAATGTAAATGAAATGAACACTGACAGAACTAAAAGAAAAATATATCCACATAGCAAGACACATGTGTGCATAAGAGTCTCATCTCTTATTAATGAATAGAATGGAAATAAGTAGGTTTATAGAAAAGGCAAACAGGTTATGGTTGAATCTAATTGATATTAATGAAGCATTCAACCCAATAACACAGAGTAAATAATCTTTTCTAATTCATATGAAAGTTCATCAAGATATACCATCTTATGATAGTAAAACATGTATTAAAATTAAAATAATTGAAACATGCAAATTTAATAAACAAACTGTAAATAAATAATAGAAAGAATGGGAAAAGTGATCACTTGAAATCTGACAATATATTTCTAAGTAATTTATGGGTCAAAGTTTGTATCTGGTCAAGAAGTGGGATGGAGGGAGTGGAGTCTGAGGCAATGTGGAGGGAAATAGTGATTCCAGTAGTGAATGTATTGTTGGAGCACTGTGTGCATGAGGCCCAACTGATAACAGTACTGCAAGTCGCTGGTGACTAATGTAACATTTTTCTTTAAAAATCTCCAAATGCATTAAAATATAGTTTGAATTGGACTCAAATTCATAAAAAAAATAGTCTATCGAAGTGTGCAGGAAGTAGCTAGACAGTACTTAAAGAGACATTTATAGCTTCTATTTTAAGGTTAAGAAAGCAAAAGACTCCCAAACATGCAAGAGGAAGAAAATAATAAACAAGACATAAGAAAATGATAAAAAATTTGAAACAAAACAGAAAAATGAATGAAATTTAAAATGCCTTGATAACCCTCTACAAGACAACAACAAAAATACAAAATAAACTGCTAACATAACACTCCAGAACTTTCGGAGGATAATAAGAAAAGTCTATGCACAATTCTATGTGCATCAAGTAGACAACTTGAACAAATTGGGCTGTTTACTTGAAAATCACAAACTACATAAATTTACTCAATATGAAGAAACTAATCAGAATAGTCATAACTACTGATGAAACTAAAGACTTTTTTTAAGTCTTCTTAAATTAAAAAATAATCCTAGGCCAAAATTGTTTCTCTAATAAATTCTACCAAATATTTAAGGATTTGCATAAATTTTTCCAAAATATAAAAACAGGAAGAAACTAAACTCTCAACCCTTTTTAGGATATCATATCCTGATATACCAAATTAAGCAAAAATAATATAAGAACATTAAAAACAATATTTACCACATAGAGAAAAATAATCAAGCAAAAGCTATGAACACATGAAAGAATCTATGAACACATCAAAGTACACATACATATTATTATGTATTATTTTTACAATATTCCAAAATCACTGTATTCTCATCAAGTGGGTACAAACACAGGATTTCAAGACTGACTTATTATTTGAAAACTCTATTTACCTAACCCACTATCTGAACTAATTAATGAAGAAAGAAACATTTAAAAAATGTGTTCATATTAAAAATCTTACCAGTAACAGAATATCTGTCTGATAAAGGGAATTTCTAAACTCCCTATAATTAGCATACTAATGACACAAAAATCAAGGTCTTTTCTCAGATCAGGAACATGATTTATGTTTATTCATTATTCTACTAGAAGTCACGTTAGTGTAATAAGCAAAGAAAGGTAAATTTAAGGTATAAGTATCCAAAATAAAATTGCTTTTATTTAGAAATAACACAAATATATATGTAGAAAATTCCAAGAAAACCAAACTACTTATACTACTGCTCCTGATCACTCATATCTAGGGTTTATCAAAAATATATAGCACAAAATAAACACACACATCATTGAATATAATTCTATAAGCTATCAATATATAATCTGTAACTGAAAAAGTGCCATTTGGAGTAGTGCTTTCAAAATTAAATACCCCATTATATATCAAATGTCATATACAGAAACTATATGCTGAAATTAAAATGAATGTAAGCAAACATGAGCAATTCATGGATAGACATAACATATCCTTTTCATGAATTGACAAAGAGTAAAGTGATATTAATTCTTCCTAAATACATCTATAGGGTTTTTTTTAAAAATCTGTTAATGTCTCTGTAGTGGGTTCTGTATTCATTTTTATTCTAACATTCTTTCCTACATTTTTTTTACAAAATTTACACAGAAAACAAAATAATTAGAACAGTTAACCTAGATTTCTAAAGAGAAGAATAAAGGTACATAATTTTATGACTTAAAATTAACTATCAAGGAAAGACTGTGGTGTTGCTGAAAGGATGAATTCATAGGTTACTGTAACAATAGAAAGTCCAGCAATAGATCAGCACAAATCTGGACTATTGGTTTTTAATAAGGGTACAAAGCTATTCAATGGAGAAAGGATAGTCTTTGCAACAAATGTTGGAACAATTGCAATCCTCAAGTAATAATCATCATAATAATATAAAAAACTCAATGTAAACATCTATCAGTATAAAATAATTACTGTATCACTGTCTTCCCATTTTTCATCGATGTGCTTAAGTGGGCACTAGTAACATCTCCATTAGTCCTGTAACAAGCAAGTGTAACCCAAGGGCATCTGCTTGCTCCAGGGACAGGAGGAGCCCAAAACCATTCTTCAGGTCATGGAACTGAGGTCCATAACTGTTACTAGTTTTGGCATAACAAGTAAATAAAACACGGGTAGCTTGCCAGGTTCTGCCGTATAGGATGCATAGTCTCAGTAGAAGGCTCTCATCTCGAACCCATGATGTTCTTCAAAGAAATTGAACAAACACTCCTGAAATTTGTATGGAATAATAAAACCCCACGAATAGCTAAAGCAATCCTTGGGAAAAAGAAGATGGGAGGTATCACTTTCCCAACCTCAAGCTCTACTACAGAGCAGTTGTAATTAAGACAGTGTGGTATTGGTATAGAGACAGACCCGTAGACCTATGGAATAGAACTGAGTATCCGGAAACGCACTCACAAATATACAACCACTTAATCTTCGATAAAGGAGCAAAAAATATTAAGTGGAGCAAAGAAAGCCTCTTCAACAAGTGGTGCTGGGAAAACTGGGCAGCTACATGTAAAAAAATGAACTTAGACCTCCTTCTAACGCCATGCACAAAAGTCAGATCAAAATGGATTCTAGATCTCGATATCAGACATGAATCTATAAGGTACATCGAAGAAAACATAGGAGAAACGCTCTATGACATCGAAACGAAAAGTATCTTTAAAGACGACACACCACTGACCAAGCAAATGGAAGCAAAGATAAACAAATGGGATTATATAAAATTGAAAAGCTTCTGCACCTCAAAAGAAACGGTGACCAAGATACAAAGACAATCCACAGAGTGGGAAAGGATATTCACCCAATACTCATCTGACAAGGGGTTAATATCCAGAATATATCAGGCACTGGTAGCACTCCACAAGAAGAAAACAGCCAACCCCATCAAAAAAATGGGGAGAAGAAATGAACAGAAGCTTCCAAAAAAAAGAAGAAATTCGAATGGCCAAAAGGCATATGAAAAAGTGCTCTTCATCTTTAATCATCAGGGAGATGCAAATCAAAACAACAATGAGGTACCATCTCACCCCACAGAGACTGGCACACATCCAAAACAGCAAGAACAACAGGTGCTGGCGTGGATGTGGGGAAAAAGGGACTCTCATCCACTGCTGGTGGGAGTGCCGACTGGTCCAGCCCTTTTGGAAAACAATATGGGCATTCCTCCGAAAGCTAGATATTGAGCTCCCATTTGATCCAGCAATAGCACTCCTGGGAATATACCCTAGAGACCGAAAAACACATAGCAGAAACACTATCTGTACTTCTTTATTCATCTCTGCGCTATTCACTATAGCTAGAATCTGGAAACAACCTAAATGCCCGAGAACAGAGGACTGGCTAAAGAAACTGTGGTTCATCTACACTATGGAATACTATGCAGCTGTCAGAAAGGATGAAATTATGAAATTTACCTGCAAATGGATGGACATGGAGTCTATCATGCTGAGTGAAATTAGTCAGAAGGAAAAGGACAGATATAGAATGACTGCACTCATTAATAGGATATAGATACCAGTGTTTTAATAAATATGGGAAATGGTAAAAAAAAAGAAGGCTCTCATCTCGAGCATTTACTGAATTATAAAAATAAAATAATGAAACATAAATTAAAAATTAAAAATAAAACCATGATCCTTTTAAAAGGAAATATAGGGGGCAATGTTTGTGACCTGGTAATTCTTACACATGACACCAGAAGCTAGATATATACATAAAAAATTGTTGAACTTAATAGAAAGCCTGTGATTGTGGGGGAGGATAGGTCAGGAAGGAGCACTATGACTGTGACAGGGGCAAGTGGTCACTCTGGAAGAGGACTAGGTGCTAAACGTAAAGCTCCTATACATGAATGATGCCCTATCAGCGACAATGTTATGAACCAGAGTGCCTAAAAGGAGAAACAGGGAAAAGTGACTAACAGAGAGGCATGTTGGGAAGTGTAAAAAGGGAAACTGGGGACAGTGATGGAGGACATTGGTGAAAGAGTTGGTGTTGGAAAGTTGTACACCTGATATCCAATTATGAATAATTTATAACTTTGTAATTCATGGTGACTCAATTTTAAAAAATTGTTTAATTGTCAATTCTATTTCATCAGAATTAAATATTTGAAAAGACCTTGCCAAAGGGATTAAAAAGCATGGAGGGAAAAAATATATACATACACATCTGAACAAGCTATTTATTCCAAAATTTAGAAATAACTCTCAAAACCTCGAGTAAGAAAACAAAACCTCCATTAAAAAATGGGCAAATGACTTAACAAATACTTTATGAAACAGATGGTAAATAAGCACATGAAAAATTGTTCAACATCATTAGCCATTAGGGAAATGCAAATGAAAGGAATAATGATGTGCTAGTACATACTTACTAGAGCATCTAAAAAAGAAAAATACTGATAATATCAAGAGTTAGTGAGATTCCAGATCCCATGGCTGGTGGGAATGAAAAATGTGACAGCCTCTCTAGACATAGTTTCTGTAAGGTTAAACATAGATCTTCATATGAGTCAACAATTCTACTCGTAGGCACTTACTACAAAAATAAACGGAAGCAAAATTCAGAAACCATCGAAAATTAGGGGCCAACCCATGGCCTTCAATGGATGGAGTCATGCTTAATATAAGCGGGAATCACTGGGAATTCGTCAGATGGAGTCAGGGTTCGGCCATTCCCCTCTCCATTTTGTCGAACCTGGTGGTCCCGCCCAGGAGCTGCCCGTGGACCAGCATACAGGGCCTCACGGATGGCTGGGGAGGCTGGCACTCAGCTCGCGCAGGGCCTAGCTAACCATGGAACCCCGAGGAGGGCAGATGGGTTTTGGGAGTGGGCCCGTCGCCTCTGGGGGTCCCCGAATCAGCCGGATGAGACTCGCCCATCACACTAGCCACCATTTTCGTTGTCCGGACGCTGGGAAACTGCCTCACGACCAGATCAACAGAGCAAAACCAGTTCGAGCCCAGGTAGGCGGCTCCCAGAAGCGGGAATCACTGGGAATTCGTCAGATGGAGTCAGGGTTCGGCCATTCCCCTCTCCATTTTGTCGAGCCTGGTGGCCCCGCCCAGGAGCTGCCCACGGGCCAGCATACAGGGCCTCAAAAGCGGCTGGGGAGGCTGGCACTCGGCTCGCGCAGGGCCTAGCTAACCATGGAACCCCGAGGAGGGCAGATGGGTTTTGGGAGGGGCCCGTTGCCTCTGGGGGTCCCGGAAGCAGCCGGATGAGACTCGCCCATCACACTAGCCACCATTTTCGCTGTCCGACGCTGGGAAACTGCCTCACGACCAGATCAACAGAGCAAAACCAGTTCGAGCCCAGGGTCGCGTGCGCAAGCGGCCGCACGGTCCACTAAAATAGTGAAATAGTAATGTCTTTTAATGCACTGCATTCCACAAAGAGCAGGAAAGTTTGTTGGGAAGGAGATATAAAGAGGAAATAAATGACATACAGAACCCGCCAAGGTGCGGGGGGGGAGGGAGGTGTGGACATTGGTGATGGGAGATGGGTTAGGGTGGAGGGTGCGTGTTGGAACACTGTAGAACCAAAGCTCTACATGAGTATCTTTCAATTAAAAAAAAGGTGGAATCTACCACAAACATTGGGAATCAGAGGTTAGGTAAGACAGAGAAGGGAACAGTGTGCTAATATTTGTCAAAAGTGATAATACCAGCCTAGAACTGAGCATTGAATATAGGAAAAAAAGATATACATGATAATCTCTAAATGTATGTATTGCAATCCACAATGTGTAAGAGAAGAGAGAAAGAGAGAGAGAAGAGATAAAGAACTTGCCATAGAGGCAGGCTAGGGAGGGGGAGGGAAGTGGGGACATTGTTGGTGGGAAATGGCCACTGGTGGAGGGATGGGTGCTGGAACACTGTATGACGGAAACCCAAACATGAACATCTTTGTAATTGTATATCACATGGTGGTGTAATAAAATATTTTTAAAAAAATAAGCAATTATTCATTCATGGGACACTTTGAATGAATCTTAAAGACACTATACTGATAGAAACTAGTCTCAAAATGCCCAGAAGGAAAGAGAAAGAGAGTGAAAGAAGAAAGGTGACTGCCACAGAGGCAGACAGTGGGTAAGGGGACACTGACGGGAGGGAAACTGGGGACACCGGTGGGGGGGAACGCACACTGGTGAAGGGACTGAATGACTGAAATCCAGTGAAGAATAAGTTTGTAAGTGCGTGTTCATGGTAATTCAATTAAAAACTAATTAATTAAAACTTTCTTAAAGTTGTATTTTATATTACTCCATTTATGACATGATCAATAAGGCAGAAAGTTAGAGTTGTTAGGCATGAGGAAGGATGCCTAAAGGGTCAAGGGAGTTTTGCAGCGATGGTGGTAGAAGGCATCTGTTATCAGATGCTGGCTATGGCTACATGAATACAGACACACTAAAATGTGTAGCACTGTGAACTTCTAAAAATTCTCAATTTTACTATATAGTAACTTTATAAAATTGTAACTAATACTAAGCACCAATGCACATATAATGGATGGGCAGGGAGGTCGTTACTCAGCCCTCCCAGCCAATCAGGGTATGGCTAAAATAGCCCTGACTCGATGCCCAAGTCCAGAGGAAGATCACGCTACCTATGTTTAGGTTCTATGTCCATCATTAAACGATCTAGCTTACTGTCATGCGCCCCACACGTCTGGCCTCCCTTCACAATACACAATCTTTTGGAAGTCTATTGCGCCCTCATCCTCCAAGCCCTAACAATTCTGGGAAGCAGCGTTCTTAAAGCAGGCACAGAGCACAGGAAAGCAGGAGCCCATTCATGCGCCTCTCCCACCCTCACCCCACGCAGGCTCTCAGCTGGGCCTTCCAAGAAAACAAGGAGCGAGTGGGCGGCTTCCAGGGCTGTCATGTCAGAGAAGGAAAGGAACTGACAGGCTCATCAGACTCATGGGTGAGTGCGTCTGTGGCTATTTTTGCCTGTGAATAGAATCAGGAAAGGAGGGGGCCGCCTGGGCCTGCAGCCATGTGTATTTGTGTGTGTGTGAACATGTGCATATGAGAGAGGAGAGCGAGGCTGGAGAGAAACTGAGTGGGTGGCTGCCACTGACGGGGTCTATGTAGACAAATACAAAACATTGAGCAAGCAATTACTGCAATCAGACACATGGGGTGTCTGCCTGCGCCAGCAGAGCTGTCTGCCCCCCTACCCCCACCCCCACACACACACCTACTGCTAAGGAGCTGGTGTGTTCTGGGCCTGGGGAAGCAAGACCTTAGAGAGGTTTCTTTAGACTCTGGAAGGAGGTGCAATTGCTTCCTGACACAGTGGGAGCAAAGCACCCAGAAAGCTACTGCAGCCCCTTTTGTCCCATCTAAACAAACCAAGCTACAGAGACACCTGCTTCTGTGCTCTGACCTGCTCATTGCCAAGTGAGGACACGGACCCTCCCTGGTGCCCACCTGCTTTCCTCAGGGTCTGGCCAATGGCAAAGCTACCTCTTCTCACCATGTCAGTAGAGAGAGCTCTGGGAGAGGGGTTTGCTCCGCTGCAGGTCAGAGGGAAAGAGCCACCCACAGGCCCCTCAGCCTTTATCAGTGTGTCCCTGAGCAATGTGCAATACCCAGGAAGATGCAATGACACGGAACTTTTTGGCCATTTCCAAGAGTTCTCTTGGAGAGCTGGGGGCACACCTGGCGATGCTCAGGGGTTACTCCTGGCTCTGCACTCTAGGATCACTCTCAGCAGTGCTCAGAGAACCATATGGGATGCCACGTGCAAGGCAAGCTCCCTACCTGCTGTACGATCTCGGCCCCCGCTCTTAATGTTTAAATAATTGAGTCTGGCTCTTTACGCCTGGGATCTGCGTTTCAAGCTTCCTGGGCGATTCTGACCTGCACCTAAGCTTAGGTCAACAATCTGCAAGGAACAGAGGAAGCAAGGGGCAGGAAGCCTGAGCACTAGGCGCGCGTGTCCTTATGTGGGAAGCTCAGGCCCTGCTGGGCTTGGTTTTCTCATTGTGGATGGAAACAATGATGCTGTTCCTACACAGCCATCGGCACCCACGATGGCTGGTCGTCTCCTGGTGACTGTAAAGAAGTCCCTCAGACTAGTCAGAGGGACCTTCTTTACAGTCTCTGCAGGACTACCACCCAGCCAGCCTGGGACCCAAGCACAACCTCTGCTGATGGACAGCTGCTATTGATGACAGCAAGAGCCCTCCCATCAGAAACCGGGAGCGGGAAAGGGAGAAAAGGCCAGGGGTTCCAGAGGGACTCTAGGGAGAATGGGCAGCAATCCGCACTGCCTTTGCTTGGACTCAGGTCAGAGCCCTGGACTGGCCACCAGAAAGGGCAGAGGAAGGGCCAAGCAGCACCCAGCAAGTTTGCTTCCTGCCTATGGCATCTTTGCTGCCTGCGAGCCAGTGGGGCTGCAGAAGAGCCCCAGGGCATCCTGGGTAGGCGGCTCTGGGAGGGCAAAGGAAGGGATGTTTTTTCTGCTTCCCTAAACTGTGATCTGCTGCTGGGCCCTTCCCACCCTGTTGCCAAAAGGGCAGCGGGCAGATCGGTGCAGGCGGAGCTCTACCTGTAAGGGTGCAAATTACGTCATCTGTATCCGTTTTTCACAACAGGGCTGTTTCAAACAGCTGTAATTTATGGATGTTCTTTGGAGAGGAATTAGTCAATATATTTGTTTTCCCTTTTGATATATAGCCACAGGAGCGCGTCAGGCATGAGGTTTATTAAGCCTTGCCAATTTTCTGCCGCTTCTCAGCGCTATAGATTTTGCTTGTGGAGTGGGCTGCTTCCACCAACAGAGGAAAAAATCATTTCAGGTCTGAAAAGCCTTCCAGCTTCCAGATACAGGGCGCTGGTGGGGGAATGCGTGAGCCTAGGAAAGGTGGTGCAGGGGTGTGAGAAGACTGCAGGCGCCTCCCTCCTGTCCCTTGGGGTCTTGTGGTCTAGAGGCAGACACAGGCGTCTCAGCGGTGGCAGGGGGCCGCCTCCCTCTACTTCAGGACATCAGCTGTGCAGGAGGCGTGTATGAGCCTGTCCTGAGACACTGGCAGGCCACGGGGCTTCACCAGCTTTTGAATTTGGAGAACAGATCACCAAGTCAAAAAAATGAGGCAGCCAGGGGGCCGCGTGCCCTGGCCCATGTGTGGCAGGGTTTCCCAGAGAACTCCCCTGGGGAAGGCAAGGTAGGCTGTGTACCTCACTTCTGAGATCTGCTGCTACAAACCTGACTCCTGGCACTGGGACCCAGAGAGCAGTTCAGCACCTGCAGGTCGGAGTCAGGGGTGTTGGTGACAGGAACCTTCCTCAAGTTGGATCGATTCACACTCAAATTTATGGCTGCTCTGCCAAATAAGGTTGTCCTGGCTCTCAGCAAAATGGTGAGTCCTCCAGGCGGCCCAGAGCACGCCCAGGAAAGGAAGACTAAACCAAGCCATCAGTGTCACCCAAGAGCACCGTGCCAGAAGCTGAGTGTCCGACTAGGTCTTCCGAGCACAGCACCAGAGCCAGAGCTGTCTGAGAACCCAGCAATAGCATTGACAGCTGCATAACAGAGGCAGAGCCTAGGTTCTAAGAATTAGAAGTCTGCAGCCTAACCCAGAGACCTACCGTGCAGAGTCAGGCTCACCAATTTCTAGCAAAGGTCCATGCAGAGACTGTGGTGCCTCAGCCGTACCCTGTGCCAGGCACCAACTCCCACCCCCCACCCCCAAGAGTTTGCAGGAAGAGACAGCAGCAGCTTTCTCTGCTCCTTTGCTCTCTGCAGCTTTGGATGTTGGAGGGCTCTTCTCTGGGGCCTGCCTCCTCCTTCCAATAGTCTAAGGGTCACCTCAGGACCTGAACTAATGAGTTCAAAGTTCAGCTTCCTGCCTTGCAGCTGTGCGATGGCAGGGAAGTAACTAACCCTCCTTGGCCTCTGCGTCCTCATCTGCAAATGAAGAATCACACCTAGTCCACAAATTGGCTGCCTGTGCAGTGAAACACACAGAGCTCACTACATCTCATTGGCGCTCACATGTTTACAGTCTCATACAGCCCCACTGTGTGCAGTGGATAAGTAAGTGGAAAGGAGCAAGTAATTTAATAAGGAGATTAAATCAAGGATGCTATCTTGAAAACTGGAAAAAATAATTTCAAAAGGGGAGCAATACTCTGCATGCTCACAGATATGTGTGTATATGCACATGTATTTTTTGAGAAAGAACATTTGAATTGCTAAAGTCAGAGGGAGCAGAAGTTGACTTCAGCTAAAAGAAGTTGTCAAACTGACCAGGGCGAGAGAGGCCTTAGAATCCAAGGATCAAGGCTGCAGAGTATAGTGGGGAGGCTTGCACGTGGATGATCCGAGTTCTATCCCGGCATCCCATATGGTTCCCGAGCACTGCCAGGAGTAATTCCTGAGTGCAGAACCCATGGGTCAATAGAGGAGCTCATGGAGCAGGACTGGAAGAGGAGGAAGGCTGGGAACTGGAACCCGGGAGGGACACAAGAAAACAAGAGACTTCTGGGACCATTCATTGCCCAGGATAAGTGAGGATCAGGAACCAGAGGAGGGCTGGAAAATATCCCTTTATTTACATATAAACCACTGCATCAAAGCAACTGCATCAGAGCATTTCACACATATAGATGCATTTACACAAAGACACACTTATATAAGACAGACTTACATAGAGATGCACAACTAGATACATTCAGACACACACACAAGTACAGTGGGACATGCACATAGACACAAAGAACAGAGACATGGGCACACAAATTCTGCAGTATACACAGAGACACACTAGGTGTGCAAACATGCCTCTGTCTGTTTGCAGACTTTTACAGACATGGCTCTCTGAAAGAAGGGAATTGGATCAGAAACCCTAGAACTGCTGATAAATTGAGGATCAGGAAGAATCAACTTACTGTATATTTACACTGAAAACCAGAGTACTTTGAGGCTCCAAGACATAAAACAAAAAATTCGTGTGTACTTTAGTCCTATGCATATTGACTCTGCTCCCAAAAGAGACTCCAAAAAGTAACTGGATTCACCTAGACAGCAGCTGGGCACCCAGAAGCCAGGGCCCTGCTCACTTACATTAATGTCTCCCAAAAAAAGCCCCTATAAGAAGACTCAAAGAGCTTAGGGAGTAGGAGGGAGGAGAGGCCTGCAGTGGGACTCTCAAGAAGTGGAAACTGCATCACTTCAAAGACCCCTTTTCTCCCTCTGAGCCTCTGACATACTCCCTGCCACCAAAGACAACTCCTTGGTAACTTTCAAGATAGTCATGAAGTAAGATGGGGCATTAGCACTTCCATGCCTCTCCTTAGCTAAACAGTGAGCCGGAGGGCATGGATCATGCAAGCTACACCAATGCACCAATGCCTCACTTAAGTACATGCTCAATAAATGCAGAAACTAGAAACAGATAAAGTAAGGGAGCCTCTAGAACATTACCCTCAATGGCCTTCTGCCTCCTGTGTGATTCTTTGTGATTTCCTTTCTCTAACCTAAGAATGGAAATATTTCACAGCTTTCTTGAGATATACTTGCCATATAATAAGCATCTGTGCTTAAATCCTAAAATTTGATATACCTTTTATATGCCCATAGAACTACCAACACAATCATTATGCATTGTTTCCAAAGGTGTGGATTGTTATTCACACTCTCTTTTTCCACTCGATCCAAGACCCATACTTAACTACAGGTCACTACTAATCTGTTTGCAATAAATATAGTTTTGATTATTGAGATAGAAATTTCTATAATTTTATATAAAAAGAATAAGGTAGTATTTACTCTTTATTTAACTGCTTTCATTATCCCAGTGTAATTATTTTTCTTAAGGCATCATGATTTATAAAGTTATTCATAGGAAAGTTGCAAGAATACAGTATTCAACACCAATCCCAGTTGGGTTGTTGTAGTTAGGATCTCATGCTCAGAGTGTTGCTGGTGCTATAGTTTAGCTATCTGCCTACACCACACCTCTATATCACAGATGCACCTAGAGCCCCTGACACAGGTGGCCCGGCACTGTTGCCCATCATTTGCCTCTTCTTACTTTCCACTTTGATATTCTTCCTTCCCTTTCCTTTTATTTCTATAATCTGGGGTCAAAGGCAATCTAGATATTTCCAATTGGTACCTTGTATCCCTTTCCTTCTAAATATCATATATAGGTTAGATCATATAGTATCTATATTTCTTCTGATATATTTCACATAGCATGATCTCCAGCTCCATCCAAGTTGCTGCAAATCATATGATTTTCTCTTTTCTTACAGCTGCATGGTATTTCATTCCATATGTATGTCTGGTCCTTCTACATATGAGATGATTCTTATATTTTTTATACATTGATACTTCTTTTTCCTTTTATTGATGAGTAAAGGATGAGTATTATATTGGATGAATAAAATAATTTACCAATGACCAATTCATCAAAAATCAATTACTCTCACTTTTTAAATTTTGAGCTAAAGAAAATAGAGCTGTCTTGTGCAACTAAATGCATTGTTTATAATTTTCTTAGGTACTAAACTATGCAATGACTAGACTATATGTCAGGTATCTCCCTTAACTTTACAGACTGTTCTTCTAGTGTGGTTTTATGAATTTGAGTTACAGTAGTAGTAGTACCCTGCATTTGAGGACATGTCATGACATCTCACTGTGCTTTGAATTAGCATGCCCTTAGCTTTTAATAATATTTAAATTACTGGCCATACATCGATCTTCCTTGGTACAGTGCTTTTCATTTCTTCTATCCACTTTTCACTAAATTATTTGCATTAGTACTGAGTTGCATAATAAGACAAGAGAAAGCTAAACCTAGGGGTGATGTTTTTGAAAGAATGACTGATCTCTCTAGGTAAGTGATCTTACACATGAGCCTGAAGGAAGTGAGGATGTAAACTTTAGTATAGGTGTGAGGACTCGTATCAGAGACATGGGATATGCCAAGCCCCCTAAGACAGCAGAATGCTTGTTGTGCTTGAGGACCATCAGTGAGGTCTGAGCCATGACAGAGTTAACAGAGACGGTAGGGAAAGAGGATGACAATCTCATAAAAAAAAAGCTACTTGGTATAGGGGTGGGGCTGGAGAGAGTATGGTTGGTAGAAGTGCTTGCCTTGCATATAGCTAAATTGGGGTTGATTCTCAGCATGCTGTATGGTCCTCTGAGCCCTGCCATGAAAGATTCCCTGAGCACAGAGCCAGGAGTAATACTGGAGGACCACCATGTATGGGCCAAAATTCAAAAAGAAAGAAAACAAAAGAATTAAAAGACAGTTGGAAAAATATTAACTAAGATATCAAATCTTAAAGAATGTATCACAGGCATTCAATTTTAAAAATCATTTAGTATCAATATTTGCTAACTATTCTGACTCTATTCCTGACTCCTGAATCATAGGTTGAAGAAATTCTTTATCTGTCTAAAAACGTTAATTCTAATATATGACATCTCTCTGGGTCCACCCTATACTTTCTTCCAGGTTTGGGCCAGTTGGAGGACTGGGGAAAGGCAGTAGTGGAGATATTTAATCAAGAATTATTTAAACTGTTTGCTGGACTTCATTTGCCATTATGATGGCACATAAAAGTTTAAGGGCTTTCGCTGGGGAAAAAATGATCCAGTTCTATACACATTCTAATAAATCCGCAAAGGGAATTTATCATCTCTCAATAAATGTGTCTCTTCCGCACTATCTTCTCAACTTGAAAATCTTTGATATAAATCACAGCCTCGGATTTCATGTTTTTATTTTCAAGCCAGAGTGCTCCAGACTCTAACAAGGCGCCCTCCCACTCCCTTTGTCTGGGGCTAATACCTTGTCACCCCGCTCCTGCCCTTCCTTCCCAGCCCTGCTGCTTCTTCTCATTCTGCCACCTCCCCCCCCAAACATTCTGAAGGAAATGAAGTAATGTAAGAAAGACTCTTGGACCTCAGTTTCCTCCTACAGGAAACACAAATCGAACCAATGACTCATCTGGTGGCCAGAGCTGCTGTCTTTGGAGGTTTAGTGGCAGGGCTAGGGGACAAGGAAGCAACAGAATAGAAACCGTGGGTGGAGCTTTTCTGAGATGGGGGCAAGATCAATCTTATTGCAGATGGTGGAAGTAAAGCCCTGAGGACAGGACCATGGAGGAATGTGGAAACATGGGAAGAGAATCGGCCCCAGTATAAGGACTCCACTTACATGTTTACAGCAGACAAATCTATTGAGACCAAAGGAGATTCGTGGCTGCCAGGTACCTGGGGAGGGAGATTGGGAAGGACTGCTGAGAACAGGGATTCTTTTGATGATGATGGAAATGTTTTGAAATTAGATCAAGGAAGGGTTGAAAAGCACAGGGAATGCTCTGAAAATTCCTGAGTAAAATGGTGAATAAATCTTGGATAAATAAATGCACTTTACATTACAGCGCATTACATATTAATTAAAAAAATACAGTTTTTAAAAAGCTGCAGTTCACTCAAAGAGTGGTCTTTGGCAAGCTGGATATCCTCAATACCGTGAAGCTGGGCCCCATGGCAGAGGAGTGGGAATTCAAGCAATTTAGGGAAGGGATGGATAGAGGTGTAGTCAGTCCCCATCAAGAGAGAGTGGTGGAGGTCTCTCCCTCCCAGAAAGAGTCTGCCCGGGATCTCTGGCAAGGCTGTCAGGCCAACAAAACCTGGGTCCAAACCTAAGAAACAGCACTTTGCAATGGCCCAAGACCACACACCAGAATCAACTATAGGTCTTCTTCCATTAGTAGATCCCAGCCTTATCCAAACTAACTACATTGGAATTTTATTTTTAGTAAGCTCTCTAGGTAATTCTTTTGCTCACTAAAAATCTCAAAAACATGTTGAGCTTTGCAAACTCCTAAGGACATACAAATCAAATTGCCTGAAGACCACATTAAAATGTAGATTATTCTGATTTTTATTAAATATAGTTGGCCTTCAGCAGAACCTGGGACTGTGCATTCCTAATTTGCTCCCAGGCCATGCCCCAAAGACTCCACTTTGCCTATCAAATTAATAATGGTCTCAAATTTGGCTTCAGAGTGCAATCATCAGAGAAGCTTTGCAAACACAGAGACGGGGCCTCACTGAGATTCTAAATGATTCCACTGCGGGTGGTGGGGGGGCTCAGGAGTGGGGAAGGCCTCAGCTTGGACGTTTTTTGACATCCTCCTATCATTTCTGGCCTATAATCATGCTGCCTCTGGAAGCACAAGTTACAAGTGGGCATCGCAGCAGTAGAAGGTAAGGAGTGATGGTCAGGAGGAGTCCATATCTCTGACTGCAGTAATGCAGCAAGGGAGTAACTCTGGCTGCCCACACGGGAAGTTTCCATGTCAGGTGCTTGGGGCTGAAAGACTAGAGTAACATGATGCTAGAGTAACCATCTCTAAGCAAAGCAGAGAGGAAGCAGAATGCTACACCCAGTTTCCTGACTCGACCTACATGGCTCAGAGTCTAAGCCTGACTGAACTTTATAGATGCAGCTGTTAGACGCTGTGTGGGCAGAAGAGATTCAGAATGTGCCTGTTATTGGAGCTACCTTAAATCTAAGGAGCCACCCCAAAAGGGAGGTTTGCAAGGGAACCTCTGAGGCTGTCCTCACCTGACTCCTCCTGGCCATCTGCACTAGCCTCAGCTGCAGTGGCAATGGGTTTCTTTAGATAAGGTTGGGGAATGAGGGTCTCACATCTACCCAGGCTTGCACTGGTGTTTAGCATTGGAGAAGACACACAGACCAGGAGAAAGAAGAATATGAAGAGCAAAGAACTGTACAAACACTTTGCTAGAAAGTTGGAGAGAGCTGTCCAAAGCCGCACACAGGATCAGTGACAAGAATTCCTGAGCTGCATGGAGTAGGAACACAGGCCATATTTCAACAAGAAATAAAAATGTGTCCATAATTAATGATCCTCCAGGAACACATGGCCCTTATTAATGTAGCAATTTGGAGCAGCATAACTCACCAGACTTCAGACTTGAATTGCCAGAATGGTTTTCCCTCTGGAGGAGATATCAGGGAGGGCTGAAGTGAAGGCAAGAGGAGAGGGCCCAAGGAGAGGGCAGGGTGTGCTAAGTGGTTAGTTGCCTTTTCTCCGCACCTGAACGCCCCGCCTAGGCATTAAAACCACATAAGTCAGGGGCAGGCAGCAGGGAGAGGCAGAGCCACAGACTTGTTCAAATCCAGGCTTAAATCCCCTGGTCTGGGTGACCTGAACTTGATTTGCTGATGTCTACTGCCTGTTAGCTTGAGAAAGAAGATCAGAACATAATCCATGGCTTGAGGCTATTTCCTGGCACACTAGTAGGTGCTTGTTTGATCCTGTTTCCAGTGGCAGACTCCATCTGTGTGGAAACTGGAATGGGGATAGTACTATGGAAGACAAGAAGAATGTCAGTGAAAGCTCTTTGCTGAGCTGTCTACCCAGATGTTATATAAGGAAAAGGGAATTGTGACAAGGAGGAAAACTGAGTTGATCTGTGTCCAACGAGACATTCAGTGAGATGCAATGACAAAATGCTACTGCCTCTAAACCAGGGCACCACGTGTGTCCAAGTTCTAGGCCAGGGGGCAAGCATGGAGGGTAGAGCTAGTGAGACAGAGAGACAGCACAGAGCAGGCCCCGACTGAAGGCCTGACCCTTCTGAATCCGGTGCCTTTAACTGCAATCTATATGAGCTTTTCCTCACCTGAAAGTTTCCAAACCCATTCCTAAGGAAGGGCTCAGCTACTCTCCCTTTGTGTTTTTAAGTTGATAGATAAAAAAGACTGAGTCATTGGGAAGCAGATAAGGAAAGATTTATTTATTTATCCAAGATTATTTGTCCTTCCCACAATCTGGGTTTACCTCCTCCCTGCTATTGACCTGGTCTCCCATATCTCCTACAGAGGAATTTCCAAGTCCATCCTTCCCCAGCTCCTTCTCAAGAGGCAGGACACTTGTATTCATGAATTTTTATTTTTCTGTAACATGGGATGTACTCACCGCTCCCTCCCCTGGGCAGGCTCTGTCCTGTCCATGTTCCTTCTCCTTCGTCTGCTTCTATACCCTGTCTTCCATCCCATCGCTTCTTTCCTGGCAGAGCAGCGCCTCACAATAATTGGCCCCTCTCTGTCTCCATTCCTCATTTCCCAATCACTTCTGGAGCCATCACTCTGGCTCCAATCATGAGCATTGCATGGAAACCACTCTCGCCACATCCATCACCAACATTCCCCTTGCCAACTCCAAGAAGCCCTTTCCATTACTTATTTTAGCACCCAGCTGTGCTTAGGATGTCGCACCGCTCCCTGTGTTTCAGAATCTACCAGCTGCGATTTGCAGGGTACAGATCCTTCCTGACTCTTGCTTTTCTGGGTAGTTTGTGGATGCTGAACCCTTGTGCATTTATCCAAATTGTTCAGATTGTTAAAGAGGCTGTTCGTTTGCTCTTGGTTTTTATCCTTTTCTCACAATATCTTATTCGGTCCCATGATCACCACTAACTTCTATTTCTTATGGTTTCCAAGTCCTTGTTTTTAACCACTCTACAAAATACATAAAACCCATAAAGGATAAAAGTAATAAAACTATGCTCTCTATATTTGCGTTTGCTTCTCTCAAACTCTCATCCAGAAAACTACTCACCATTATCACTCCACCCCCACTCCTGGCTTTCTTTTCCTCCTGTGCTCCTGAATTTGATGAATTACCTCCACAACTATATCATCCCCCAAGCTCAGAAGTGAGCATCCCTCACAGCCCGCCATGCACCTTATTCACAGTGGCCTCCAAGCCTGCTGATTTTACCTCAGAAATATCTCATTTGTCAGCCCTCTCTCCAATCCATACCCACTGTCACTGCTTTGGTTCAAGCAAATCTCTCACCTGGATATGTCAATAGTCTCCTAACTGGCCTTACTGTCTCTTGATTCCTCCAATCCATCTGCCTCACTGCCACAAATGTGATTGATCTGTATATCTAATCATATCTTTTCCTAGGTTGGAAGTCCTTCATTGAATTGCCTTGCCTGTAAGATAAATGCCAGTGGTCTGTGCTGACATATTAGACATTTCATAATCTGGATCCTCCTCCCCTTATCCCCGGCCCCTCACAGTTTGGCTGAATGACTTTAAATACTCTAAACACGAGGCGATTTTTTTGTCCCCAAGATCTCTTTTAGAAAGCTTTATTCCTGACTGTTGGGAGGCTAGGTGAAGGCCTGCTACCTACTTTCTTTTCTTTCGCTCTTTTAAATTTTTTCTATTTAATTAAAGAGCTGTGATTTACAAAGTTGTTGATAGTTGAGTCTTAGGCATACAATATTCCAACACCAATCCCACATCAGTGTCAGCTTCCCTCCACCAGTGTTCGAAGCTCCCGCCCACTCCCACCTCGGCCTGCCACCTTGACAGGCACATTTCAGAGTTCTATTGTTGTAGTTTCAATCTTATGTTTTCAGTATTTTGAGTCTTTGCTTTGTCTACATAGCTATATCTCTCTCCACAATGTCATTATACCCAAGACTCCTGTTTTCCCATTACTTACATTTCTTATCATCTTCCTTCCCCCCTTTGATTTCTTTCCTTCTCTATATTTCTTTTCCCTATACGCTTGGACCAAGGGTGATCTAAGAATCCCCTTTACCACTTTACATTCCACTGCCCCCTTTAAATCAATAGTGTTTGCCATCAGTGCTCTCATCCAGCCTGAGGCCCATCTTAACCCTCCTCTTCTGCCATGGCTAATTTTTGCTGACATGCTAGTGAAACATTACTTCTCAGAAAGTGGCAAGAGTCATTCATAAAATATGATTAATAAGTAGCATTTTAGAGGTATTATGGTGAAGTATTTCTTCCCTTTTATAATTGTATTCATCAACGAAACCTAATCCACAATGAACCTTACATAAGAACTATACCTTTTTGGGGGGGTCACACCCGGCGATGCTCAGGGGTTACACCTGGCTCTTTGCTCAGGAATTACAGAGTGCTGGGGGACCAGATGGGATACTGGGGATCGAACCCCAGTAGGCCACATGCAGGGAAAATGCCCTGCCCACTGTGCTATTGCTCCGGCCCCTACCTTTTTTTTTTTTTAAAGTATAATAAACATCAGTAGCAGATAGTATTTTCCAATGGCTGATGTTTCAGATGAGGCACAATGGCTGTGTCCTGGTGACAGCTCCCAGAACTGAAGACAGAGCAGAGCTCTTGAATTCAAATGCCAAGAGAACATGCCCATGAGCAAGCAACCTTAAATACACTGAGGCATCCCTGGGTGCAGAGAGCCCTCCGCAGCCCTTTGAGCAGGGCTCCCACACAATATGTAGAAGGTGTCATCAAGTTTTCTTAAAGTAAAACGTCATTAACTACTTGATATGTTTCTGTTTTCCTTTTGCAAAGAAGGGCACTTAGATTTTTTTTAGTCTAAAACATTCATATTTTCTTATAGAAGGAAAAATAAAACTCTAAGTACTATGTTAGCAGAAACTCATCAATTTCCATATGTCATATGCTTTTCCATCAGTTCAATTATTCTCTATTATCTTCTGTGGATTCTTCTTTGACCCCAAAAAGCTATTATTAAGAAGCTGGTGGGTGTGATGCTGGAATTTTGTATGCCTGAAACTTTATTATTAACATGGTACCTAAAGAAAACTTGAAAAAATAAAGTGTTCCTTTAAAGAAAAGAAGAAAACAAATTAATTCCTTTAATTTCAAATATTTTCATAAACCTTCTTTAAAAATTTAATTTTTAGTTAAATTCTAATGGAAGAAAAGATATATTCTGGTTAATTTCTATCTTTTGATATTAGTTGGTAGTTAATCTAGGAATTTTACATTTGATTTTTCTAGAAAATGTTCCTAGAAAATATCCTTAAAAAAGAATGACTATTATTCATTTTGATATAATGTAGATAAATATAAATTATATTACATTGGTTAATAGAGTTTTTCAAGTATCTTTAGTCCGACTGATTTTTTTGTCCAGCTGTTTTTTTAAGCATTTGAGATGTAGTAATGAGATTTCCAAAGATAATTACAGAATTATTTGCTTTCAATTCTGTCAGGTTTACATAAATATATTTGAAGTATTTGTGTTCAGTTCATACATTCTATCTTATATGTCTCCCTGTATTGTGAAAATATGTCCTCTTTTTATCTAATGATATTCAAAAACTCTTTGGGGTAATAGTAATATAGATACCCAACTATTATATGTTAGAGTTTTCATGCTCTTTCTTTTTTCTATCATTTTTCTTTCAAACTTGTATTTTTAATGGAACTATGTCTCTAATGAATAGCTGAATCTTACTGTTTTAATCCAGTGTGACAATGTTCAGCTTTTTATTGCACTATACAATTCAACTCTACCACAGTTATGTTTAGATTTGCATATGTTATCTTCTTTTAAATATATGTCTCTTTCCCTTAATATTCCCTTTTTATACTTTTTGCTTTATTTTTATTTTGTGTGTATTCATTTGCTTTAATTCCTATGTTTATTGTAATGATATATTTTCAATGATTTTAGTAGTTACTTTATGAATTATGATATGTGTCTTAATTAATACAGCACACTTTGGATTATTCCTGACTTAATTCTAGTAAAAATAGTTCCATTTCCTCCACAACCATTCTATTATTTTTATATATTACAACTATGTTCTATAAACAAAAACTGCAATAAATATAGTGTTATAACAAATATTAAGAAATTAACGCAACGAAAGAGAATATATTAGTTTTGTTTTATATTTATTGCAACATTTATCATTCTATGTTCTATGTTTTCTTCTGTGAATTTTAGTTATCATTGGTGTCATATTCTTAAAATCTAAACAGTTTCTATTTGATATTTCTTCTACTTCATGTTCTGCTACTTTCAACATTTGTGTTCTGGAATTTTTTTTAATTTAACATTCAGTTTTGAGTTTACTATACCTGGTTATAGAAATTTTGATAAACAATAGTTTCATAGTACATATAACCTGTTATTTCATTGCTTTCTGGTATGTATGTTTATCTTGAGAAGTCAGAAGGCCAGATAATGTTTCACTATAAGTGATTTTTCTGTGGTTTTCCAGATTTTCCCTTTGGCTTTGATTTTTAACAATTTGACCATAATGTGTTTGAATATTTTGAAATTTATCTACTTGGAGTTCACTGAATTTCTTTGTGTAGTTAATAACTTGCACCTAATATGGAGCATTTTAATATCATCTTTTTGCTTTTTAGGGTGATGCTTTTTTTCACTCTTCTCTTTCTGGTCTCCCACTACTTGCATCTTGGTGAGTTTGATACTATCTTGAGGGTGTCCAAATTTTTCTCATTTTTATTTACCTCTATTTGATGTTTAAGTTATATAATTTCTATTGATCTTCAAATCTATTGTTTTTAAACAATTCTTTAGGAAGTGTCACAGTTTACATAATATTAGGGTGATTATTGTAGCTGCAGAGGTGTATCACACTCTCCACCAGGGGTTTCAGGTTCTACTAGATACACACACACACACACACACACACACACACACACACAGAACTACAAGGAATGATGAAATCATGCAATTTGCTGCAACATGTTTGAAACAGGAAGATATCATGTTAAGTGAAGTAAATCAGAAGAAGAAGGATAAACACAGGATGATCTCACATATCTGTGAAATATAGAATACTGGATGAAGAAATGTACTGGATAACAGGAGGATACTTTGATCATTCTTGACCCCAGTGCTTAGAAAGAAGACAGAGAAGGGAAGAAATCAAGGAGTAAGGCTAGTCTAGGATTAGGCTTAACATTAAGGTTAGGGTTCGGATTATGTGAGAATTACAGTTCAGGTTTGGCTATTTTCCAAGTTAAAAATGAAAGTCAACTTAGGTGAATGTTAAATTTAGACTAATTGTTAAGTTTAGGCCTAGGCTAGTATATGGTATATATATATAGGGCCAGGTCATGGTTTAGGGCTGGGGTACAGGGTTAGGAAACCCCAACTTGTACTACAATATTAACAACACCAACAATGACTTTGGGTTGTATCTGGAGTGAAAACAGGAAGGGAGATGACTGTATACTCTTTTTTGCTCATTTTCCTCATTTCTTTCCCTTTAGTTTCCTTTCCTCCCTGTTTTTAATTTTTCTGTTTCTCCTACTTTAATTCTGTCTTCCCACTTTCAAAAACATATTTCTAGGTGCTTTCTTCTGGTTATAATTGGGGGGTGGGGGAAACATTCCCAGTGGTGTTCAAGGGACTCAGGAGCCACTTCCAGTGATTCTCCACTAATCAGACTAGATAGTTAATTGACACAGTCTGATGATGGAGTGCTGCTTGGGTAGTCCCTGAAAAAAAGGTTGAAAACTAATGTAAGCTTAATGTAAGCTTAAGCCTGTTGTACTTTTAATCATAGCTGCTGTGATTGACATGGCAATTTTTTTAAGTAGATTAATAAAACTTTTAGTGCATTAATTTTATGTGGCCATTGATTTTGTGATGTATTCTTTTCCACTCTGTCAAGAACAGAGAATCAAATAATTCTGTGCTCTCTGGGATAGAGGCACCAGCCTGCTTAATATTAGGGATACAGCTGATCCAGAAAGCTTGTGATCACAAATTCCCAAACACTGTATCTGCTCGGGTGACAAATGACCATAAGCACCCAGTTTGCATCCAGGTTCACCCAGACTCATAGGCACTGACTCAATATGGCAAGTATGAGGCCCTGATCATAGCTAAGTCTGCTCATATGTAAATCTCTCTCCCTGGCCCTCACATATCACAAAACATAATGAAGAAATGGTTCGATTCAGTTGCTTTGATGAACATACACAAAAAACACAATCTACCCGAATATAGAAATTTCCAAACTCCCTGAAGAAGACTTTAAAGTAATTATCTTAACTATTTTCAATTAAATGAAGAAATCAATGAAAGAGATCACCAGTTCGCTTAGAAAGTATTAAAGAAGTTATGTAAAACTCCACACACAAAAAACAGAATGTCAAGAACACAATAGTTCAGCCAATAAGCACAGTAAGAAGGCTTAGCCTCAGAATGGAAGAAGTCTTGTGGACAAGGTATAAAACCTGATCAAGACAGAGGAAAATGAATACCTTTTTTAAGTGAAAAAAAACACAACAAATTTGCAGAATTTCATTAAGATCAACAATATCTGCATCATATGAGTTCCAGAAATAGAGGGAAGGAGAATTGAAATTGCTAGTGGGAGGAAATAACAGCAAAGAACTTTTCTGATTTGAGGAGGGAGATATGTATTCTGATCCAGGAAACCAAAAATTCTCCCAAAAAATCTTAACTCTGCAGAAGAACACCAACAGCATCTCAATAAAAAAGCATAACGAAAAGACAGTCTCCTATAAGCAGCTTAAGAAAAGCAAAGCCTCACTCACAATAGAACCCACATAAGATTCACATGGTGTTTCTTAAATAAAACTCAACAGACCAAACAGAATTCTACAATATCTTTCTGCTCTATAAAAGTTAAGAAAACCCTCTTAAAAGCAAAAAGATACATAAAAACATAAAAATGGATGAAATAAAGAAAGTAATAAAGGTGATGCCAGAATTAACTCTATACTTACTTGCCTTTGATTTCAAAGAGAAATAAGTTGTAGGCTACAACTTCTGCTGTAACCTACATAAGTACCCTTAAGGTAAAACTCACAATGAAAAAACTAAAAAGAAGATTATTGAAGTGGATCATTGGATAAAAGACCAATATCAAAGTGTGAGTGAAGAAACTATGGTAAAACAAAGCAAGAAAAACAAACTGCAAAAGCATCAAAAATTCCTATAGAAAAATCACAATATACAACCTTATGTCAATTGTTTCTCTAAATGTCAGTGAATTGAACTTTTCAATTAAATGACACAGAGTGAATGGATGGATCAAGAAACAAAATCTGAGCTTCTGAAGCTTATATGAAATACACCTAAACTTTCATAATAAACATGGAACTAAAAATTTCATATAGGCAAATGAAAAATTGCAGATAAAAATATATACCAGTGTTCTATGATATAAACAAATACCAGTGTTCTACCAGTTTATATTTATAATATAAATATATACCAGGGTTCTACTAATTGTGGGAAATGGTAGCGCCAGACTAGAACTCAATGTTGAATGTACACAAAGGGATTTACACAGTAATTCCTAAATGTCTGTAGGGCATGCTACAATGTGTAAGAGAAAAAAGAGAGAGAAAGAGAGAAAGAGAAAGAGAGAGAGAGAGAAGAAAAGGAAAAGTGCCTGCTATAAAGTCAGGCTGAGGGGAAGGAGGAGGGAATTTGGAGCCATTGGTGGTGGGAATAGGTCACTGGTAGAGGGACGGGTGCTGGAACAATGTATGACTGAAACTCAATCATGAACATTTTTGTAATTGTATATCACACCGTGGTATAATAAGAAAAAAAATATTTTTTAAAAGACTTCTGCCTTCCAGGAGACATTGGCAGTGGAAAATGTACAGTGGTGGAAGAATGGGTGTTGGAACATTGTACGACTGATACCTGATCATAAAAGCTTTGTAACTGTGTATCTCAAGGTGATTCCATTAAAAAAAGACTTCAGCCCTGAAAAAAAAATTACAGACAGCCACACAGGTATGGGACCAAATAATGTTCCAACTAAAGAAGGTAGTAGAAGATAGTGATGGACATTATATACTGATTAAGAGATTAACATATCAAGAGGAGTTTACTCATCAATGCATATGTGCCAAATAATGCCTCAGAAAGTACTAAGAGACTCAGAAAGATATATTTTCAGCCAAACAGTAGTAAGAGAATTTACCATTCTACTCTCATCATTGGATAGATAAACCAGACAGAAAATCAGTGAGTAAAGAGCAGCCATAAATGAATAAATGGAAGGACTAGAATTGATAGACAAATATAGGGCTCTTCAATGAATACAGTTTCTTATCCAGTATATATATGCTGGGACAAAAAAGAAAGTGTACACAAAGTAGTGAAAATAAAAATTATTTTCATTTCAGACCACAATTTTTACTTCAGATCACAATGCTATGAAGATAGATATTAGCCATAAAAAGAAACTTGGGAAAATTGTCAATATTTGCAGATTAATCAATGTATGATAGAATAAACATTAAGTCAAGAGTAAAATATTGCTGGAAATAAAAAAATTTAGAACAAGATATCATATGTCCCCTATGAGAGCATATGGAACATAGCTAGAGAATTACTAAGTTCCTAACAATGTCGATTTAAATCAGGAAACAAGAAAAACAAGAAAAGCTCATAAATAACATAACATCTCAAGAAACTAGAGCAAAATAGGAAATAAAATGAGAAAGGACAGAAGGAAGAAAAGAATAAAAATTAGATTTATACAAATAGAAATCCTGATATAGAAATCAAGAAAACAGTACAAAAGAACATTAAAACATTAACTAGATTTTCAAAACAAATAAGACTGAAATTTCTCAACTAAAATGTACCAGTTATGAAAGCTAATAAACTGAATTACAAAGGAAGGGAAGAAGTTAGACACCTCAGAAGTAAAATAGTATAAATATTATTCCAAATGACATTATGCCACTCAACTAGAGAATCTTTAAGAAATAGATGAAGTTTTGGAATCATTCAACTTTCCAAAAAATGAATAGGGAGGAAGAAAATAAAACATACCAATTACTGATAATAAAATTGAGGCAATAAAGAAATTAAAAAACTAAAAACTCCTTCCAAAAGCCCATGCCCAGAATAGTTTACCAGTGTACCAGTGAATTTTTTGTTTGATTTTTGGATCATACATGGTGATGGTAAGGGTTACTCCTGGCTATGTACTCAAGAATTACTCCTGGGGTGCTCAGGGGTCATATGGGATGCTGAAATAGAACCCAGGTCTGTCACATGCAAGGCAAATGCCCTCCCCACTGTGCTATTACTACAGCCACTGATTTCTATAAAAGCTTCATATAGTATTCAGTACTTATTCTAAAAAAATTTAAAGAGAATCAAAGGAAAAGGAATTCTCTCTAATAGCTTCTGGGAAGCAAATATTAGTAGCAAAAGTCGAGTGAGATGTTGATTATAAAAAGAAAATTGCAGAGCAATATCCCTGATGAAAATAAATGCAAATTTTTCTCAACAAAATCTCAGTAAGTCAAATCCAACAAACATAAAATGATCATATACCATGATCAAGTGGCATTCATTCCAAGGATTCAGTAAAAGTGCTTGACAAGATTCAACACCCACTGATGATTAAAGCTCTCGGCAAAACAGGGATAGAATGAACTAACCTCAATGTAGTAAGGATCATTTACAACAACCCCACAGCTATATTATACTCAATGGTGAAAAACTTAAAACCTTCCCTCTAAGATCAGGCACAAGACAAGTATGTCTGCTTCATCACTACTTTTCAATATAGTATTGGCAGTCGTGGCCTCAAAACACAAAAAATAAAGGTATTCAAATTGGAAAGAAAGAAACTAAACTTTAAGTATTTGCAGATGACATGATAAGGTATATCACTTGATCACTTGATCACTTGACTTCCCGTAGATCATCCATTTACTCGAGCGGGCACCAGTAACATCTCAATACGTCCTGTGCCATGCAAGATACCCCAAGGGCATCTGCCCTCTCCAGGAACATCAAGAGCCTCAAACCATTCCATCAGGTCATGGGAATGAGGTCTATAATTGTTACTGGTATTTGGCATGTCAAACACAACACGGGTAGCTTGCCAGGCTCTGCCGTGCAGGTGGGATACTCTTGTAGTCACCTCAAAACTCGAGCATTTATTGATGAACCATATATACACATATATACATATATGCGTATATATTCATAAATATGTATATATACATATATACATATATATCTTTTTGGGTCACACCAGGCGATGTATATAGAAGGCGATAAGGTATATAGAAGACCTAAAGACCCCATCAAAAACGTTTAAAGTCAGTAAAACATAATGCAACAAATTAGCAGATTATAATATAAACACATCAAAATCTGTTACATTTCTATAAGTAAACTAAAAAATAAAAAAAAATAATTCCAATAATATCCAAAAAATATCAAATACCAATAATCGATGAATAAAATGTTTTTTTAAAAAACTGTAAATTGAAAACTATACATCATCATTAAAAAAAAATGGGAGAAAAAATTTCATGTTCAGTTATGTGACACCCCCCTAGGAGCTCTGTATCTTTGCTGCTAAAGTCATGCAGTTGCCCTAAAACCAGGCTCTTATGCTAATCAGATCCCTCTTGAGCAAAACACAAAGGCAGACAGGGGGCAGGAACAGATTAGAAAGCTCAATTCTAATTCAACTCAATTCAATTCAACTCTTGGGATGCCATTATAATTTCTACTATGATTTCTATGCCAGCTAGTTTGGGCATTTTTCATAACCCCCATGGGTCCCTGCAGTGGACAATTAGAAATTTACCAGGAGGAAACCATCCTGGCTGCATTGGATCCACCATTTAGAATTAGCTCTGCTAAGATCATGGGAGGGATCATGCTAGTTTGCCTCCAGGCAAGCAAACATGAGTCTCAGAGCACTTAAAACTACTCTGGAGCTAGAATACAAAGGACCTGTTGGTATTTGGAGATAATTATCTAGTTGCATGACGTTTATGGTCTGAAATTATAATGTTATTTCCCCATAGATTACATTCTGAGATGCTTTTATTCTTAGGTATTATTTCTGCCTGGCCCCCTCTCCACAGTGCTTTCACAAGATCTTGGGGTAGAAGCGACTGAGGCCCTTGGCAAATTATCATTTGATTAGACCTGAACTAGATGTGGTTACCTGGAAGATTTGCATGTGAGTGCTTTTTTTTTTTTTTTTTTTGCAAAAATGGGCTCTTTGTGGGTGACCTTGGGTTTTTTGGCACCTTTTGAGAGAGGGAAAAACCTGCATTTTGGAGAAGCATCCATGTTAGTGGAAGATCTCAGCCTGAGCACATGGTCAGAGGTCTGGCCAGAAGCTAGAAGTTTAGGAGATTTCCCCACTTTGGATTGTAGTAGCTGAGTTTGTTTAATTATTGGTTATAAGTAAAAACCTTTTGGAATTGTGCTGAATTAGTGGTTTGTCCGTCTGTCGCCAGCCCGTGAAGTAAAAGGGGAACTTGTTCCCTGATACTGTCAGAGAAACCAAAAGATCCCCAAAAAGATACTGTCAAGGAAACCAAAACCAATTAGTGATGGGAAGAAATGTTAAACAATCATCAGCTCGTACATAGATTCAATGGAGTCAAATCAAATGTCCAATGGCATTATTTAAATGTGTATAACAAATGCTACAAAAATTTGCATGGTAACATAAAACTTTCAAATAGCCAGATAGTTCTAGAACAAAGAAGATAGGAGGTATTGCATTCTCTAACTTTAAATTATACTATAAAGATACATGATATTGGCAGAAAATCATATGTTCTGGCCAATGGAATAGAATATAAAGCCCAGAAATAAACCCTCATATTATGAAAAAGTTTTTGATAAAGAATCTAGATGCATTACATAGAGGAAAAAAAAAATCCTCTTCAACAAATGGCATTAGGAAAATTGAATATTTGCAAATAAAAGTTATAATAAAAAATAGTTCAAAAAGAAAAATTAAACCTTAGCTCATTCAATACACAAAGGTTAATTCAAAACAGGTTAAGAACTTTGACATTAACAATAAAGCAATAAAGTATGTCAAGAGAACGTGTGGGCTTTTCGGTTTTTTCCTGTATTGTTGACATTATTTCAGAGTTATACTTGTTTTACTCTATTAGCAAAGAATACAAAGCAGGAGACAGAGAACAAGGCAGTGGCTAAAGTGTCTCTTACACACAAATTATCTGGGTTCAATCCCCACCGAGCCATTTAGTTCGCCCAGCATTGACAGGAGAAATCCCTAAGAGAAGTATAGCATAGATGAGTGTGACTCCCAAAACAAGAAAGCAAGCAAGCAAGCAAGCAAGCAAAGCTGAGCAAAAATAAATAAACAAATGGGTCTATACCAAATTAAAGAGTTTCTGCACTGGGTAAAACTGGGAAGCAGGGACCAGAGTGAAAGTTTAGCGGGTAGGGAAATTTCCTGGTACATAGTTGATTGGGCTCAGTCCCCGGAACCCCATATGGTTGTTGAGTCCTGAGCATGGAGTGACCCTAAGCACAGAGACAGAAGTAAGTCCTGAGTTAGACAAGAACAAAACAAACAAAAAGCAAACAAAACAAAAACAAGCACAATCCCCAAAATGGGTAAGCAGTGCTAAACAGACATTCCTCAAAGACAATGTACATTTGACCAAAGGTATATGAAGAAGTATTTATCATAGATTATTATCAGGTAAATAAAAATCAAAAAGATGATGAGATATCATCTTCTACCAGTAAGAATGGCAAGTAATCTAGAAACAATGTTGTGTATGTAGTGAAAAAGGAACTCTTATCCATCATTGGTACAACTGTCATCTGGACTGCCTCCATGGGAAAAAAAAAGTATTGAAACCGCTCAAAAAATTAACAATGGAACTGTCAGAGGACCCAAAAACTAATTAAACTCCTTGGCATCTATCCCAAGAATACAAAAACATTAATTCAAAAGATATATCCACACTTATGTTTATCGTAGCACCGTTTACAATCCCCTAGATCTGGAAACAACCCAAATGTCCAACTATAGATGAGTGTAGAAAGAAATAGTGGTAGACATACACCACTTAGTTATATACACTCAGATAAAAAATTACTACCAACTCTAGAAAATATAAAATCTTGCCTTTTGCTTGAATTTAGAAGTAGACGATGTCATATTAAAGCAAAATAACTCAAAAGGAGGGAAACGTTGGGTAATATCGCTAGTGTATGGAATACAAAGAAACTAAGAAAGGGAATGTACATGGACAATAAAACAAAACAAACTCTGACTCAGTAACTGCAGTTACCAAGTGTAGGGAGGGGGCAAACTTGGGGAACAGAGAGAGGTTAGATTAGTGAAACATAAGAACTGGCACTTCAATTTTGTGCACCAAGAGAATAAATATTAACATCATTAGAAATATGTTTCCTTGGCACATACATGCTGCCTGAGCCCATGTGCTGCTTGAGCCCATGTGGCCGAGCACATGTAGTGCCTGAGCACATGTGTCACCCGCATCTCCCCCTCTTGAGATGTGTACTCTCTCTCTCTTTCCCTCCTCCTTCCCCTTCCTAAAACCTCCATAATAAAACATTTTCTACTTCAAAAAAAAAGAAATGTTTCCTCCATAATAAAATATAATAATAAATTTTAAAGGAAAAGAAAATAGGATAAAAGAAACAATATATAATATACATATGTGTTTCACATAATATATTATATAAATATTTTTAAACAACTGACCAAGGTCTGTTGATAAACAAAAATGAAACAAGACAGAGTGTACAGGAGAATAGGACAACCCCACACACGTCACTTAGATTAAAAGCAGCCATCAATGTATACTAAGGTGCATTAATTGCAAAGATTGAACAAATGAAAGAGACGTAATTAGCTTTGGAGCATAGAAGAAAACAAGCTAATTTCCTAATGAGGTCTGAATAGGCTTCTCATTAGCCACACGACAGCTAACAGGGTGCAGAGTCGGGAAGGCAGAGAGAGGAACAGGCCTGCAGGCAGATGGGGTACTGGTCCAGGAACCTCCCTATGAGCTTTGTCTCAGAAGCAACAGAGAGGCCACCCAGGAAAAGTGGGGCCGGGGGAGCACAGGAAACAAAACCTGATCCCTTCCACCACCCCACAGTGCTTCTGGTGAAAAATATCATCATTGTGTTCGGGATCTGGTACCTTCACCGTATCAAGGGCAGCTCCATCAAAGTCAGAACCAGTAAGAAGTCTGCAGACCATTCCAGAGTTACTGAATCAAATGTGTGGGTATGAGTTAGTTCCTGCAACTTGTCGCACAAAATGCCACCCAAAGGTCATCAGAAAACCCATGAGACCCCAACTTCACTTTGCACTTTTACTGAAACCTAGGGGAAAAGAGCAGGTTCAGTAACTTGAAGAAATGAATTGCTAATGTGGGAAGTTCAGGTACTCAGACTTAGGAATGAAAAAAACCAGTCATAAGAGAACTGCATTCCTTGACTAGACCTGCTGTGGCTTAGAATAGCAGCCAAGTGCTTTTCTTTCCACCCAGAGCAAGCTAGGTACACTTTCTTCAATTCTTATAAATTGCTTTCTATTCCATTCTGTTAGAATGATTTGATCACTGAGCCTTTCTCTCTCACTGGGTCAAGTACTCCATTACCAGCCAAGATTGAGACTTGCTCATCTCTGAGTCCCCAGCACCCAGCACAATGCTGGGACACAGTGGCGTCTGTGAACTCCGTGGACGTCGGCAAACACCGCGATAGCGTTCTCTGTGCTCAGCAGTTTGCTAAGATGCATTACACATATTTTCTCATGCAGTTCTTACAACTATCCCTTTCACAGGCACAGAAAATAAAGCTCTGAGAGGTTAAGTGCCTTTCTTAAGGTCACACAGCTGGTACAGGGTGGAACTGGCTTCAGAGTCCATACTGATACTGATACTGTTTTTTTTTTCATTCAGCAAAGAAGAGGGCGGGAGGGTGTGTGTGCAGGGGGGGGAGGATACTGTGTTCTGGGCTTTAAGATAGTCTGTACAGTTTTAAGTTTGTTACCCTCTTTTATAATGACATATACACCTCAAAAGATTTTTGGAAGGAGGCAAGACACTGGAGGCAATAACAATACTGGAAAATGGACTTTGAGAAGGACTTCCATAGTTTAGTCGCAATTCTCACAGTTACAGAAGATTTAACTTCATTATGCCTGAGTTTACTCAGGTAGTGATTAGAGCTGCACCAGTGAGAACACACAGGCACTGAGTTAGCAACAACAATGATGGCTATTTCTATTATTTAAAGGCATAGGGTCAAAAGCCCATGGGGACGAACTTTAGGTATTATGCAAAACAGTGCATTTTGTCTGCTGGGATAAAACTCACCATCCAGGTAGGCAACTCGATTCTGGCTATGGGACATCAACTGCCAGAATTAGACAACAGGCATGGAGAAGAGGAATAGCATGACCTCTCCATCTTTGTTTTCATTTCAAAAACTTCAGTTTTGTGTCTAAGCATATATACTAAGACTTGTGTCTAAAATGAACAGAATTATAATTTTTATACTCTGCTCCATTAGCCCAAAATAACCTAACCTTCATTTTATATCTGAAGTTCAAATTTGATTACAAAATTAAGTTTTTACAATGTAGAATCACAATGCGGACACTAAAATTGCAAGCTTGCTACACTGAGTTTAATAAGAATGATATGTGAGGTGCTGGAGAAAAAAGATAGATATAAGGCAAGTACATGAAGAATATAATAAATGTTACAAAATTTGTAAGACAGGACAGAGAGATCGTGCAGTGGGTGGTGCACTAGCCTTGCATACAGCAGACCTGGGTTTGATCCCTGGCACCTTTTAGGTCCCCCCTGAACCTGGCAGAAGTGATTCCTAAGCTCAGAGCAAGGAGTAAGCCCTGAGCACTGTCAGATGTGGATCCCACATCAAAAACCAAAATTTGCATGTAAAGTGTCTGATGGGGGCCGGATCAATAGCACAGCAGGTAGTGTGTTGGCCTTGAACATGCCAATCCCTGGTATTCCATATGGTCCCTCGAGCACTACCAGGAGTAATTCCTGAGCACAGAGCCAGGAGTAACCCCTGAGCGTTGGGTGTGACCCAAAAAGCAAAAAAAAAAAAAAAAGTCTGATGGATACAGAGTGATCAATAAAGATTTTATAGGAAAGCTGTCATCCGGGTGAGACTTAAGGATCCTTTTAAAGGTAAGCAAGTAGAAATATATGAGGCAGATGTCTGGACTCACTTGGTATCTACTAACGAGTTTATACAAGGTCTTCTGCCAGCTGGGGTGCCACTAATGGAGGTGGTAACTATGATGTTCCCACTCTTTCTTGCCCTAAGAATCCATCTTCCACAACCTCTGCCTCCCTTGTCCTCCCATTTTATTCACTCGACGTAGGTGATGCCTCATAATTTTTTTAATAAGAGGAGGGGAAATGTTCATTCCCATTAATACCAAAGATATTTCTTCTCCCAAATGGATCTGAAACTGATGAACTGTAAGTTTCTCAAAAGGGAGAAAATAGCATGGAAATATTTTCCCCCAAAGTGATGTGGCAAGAAATCCTTGATGTTTTCTTACAGCATCAACATTGTATGACTCCCTTGTTTACTGAAAACATGGTATTAAGCTCAGCAAACAATGTGAAAATAAATATTTTAAGAGCTTAAATCCCAACCAGAATTGATCTTACCTGTAACCTTAGCATAATGTCACCACCCCACAACGGTGTGTGAAGTTTTGTTTCCTTTCAGTCTCCATCTTTGTTATTACTCTCACATGGTCATAATCATGAGTAAAACTATTTTTATGAAGAACAGTTAGTCCTACAAGCAACCTAAGTTTAAGGTATTATAAAATAATCTTAACTTAAGAACATGACCCTGGATCCCACCGTTCCTGAAACTGCTCTGAAACTCTGAAGCATAAAGCAGTTTTTTGGATGTGGAGCAGCCCCACCTGCAAGGCTCAAGAGCAGAGGCTTTGGGGGTCTGCTGTGGATGTGGAATTCGGGGAGTGATGACACTAAAACCCAGAATCTATGCTATCTATGGTAGGCTTGGCTTCCCATTAGCAGAGAGAGAGGTTAACCCTAGAGCTAGGAAGTTTAAGCAGTCTTGCTGTGAGAAAAAGAACATCCCTTCTCTCCAAGTTGAGATTCAGAGGGAAAGGGAAGTCAGGGCTGTAGGAATCGCAACAGTTCCAATACCACCCAGTTTCAATACTCTTGCCATAGGAGCAGAGTGTGTTCTAGACTTATGTGGTGATTGTAATGATTTTGCATATTCTTCTTCTTCCCTTCCATGCCTTTTCATTATCCCCTAATTTTTAGTAGTGATGCTTAAAGGTTACAGGCTAGTCTTGGCAATCTAAAGGAGTGTTTTAGGGCTGCCAGAACAAACCAGCACAAACTTAGTAGCTTAAAGCAACAGAAATGTGTCTTTCACGGCTCAGTGGCCAGAAGTCTGTGCTCTTGCCAAAGGCCCAGGGATCTTGCTCACACCTCGGTGGTTGCCCAGTGACTGCAATCCATCTCCATCTTCACACAGGCTCCTCTGCATTCACATCTGTCCCAAGATGCTCAATGACATTGCAATTTTTCCCAAATAAGGTCATATTCACAAGTTTGAGTTTTTTTTTTTTTTTTGGGGAGGTTAGTTGTTTCTTTCTTTTTTTTTTTTGAGAGAGAGAACCATTAAACCTTCTAGAGTTGGCATGGGAAGGGGAAGCTGGTGATTGCAACACTCAAATGCAGAGTAGGCAGTAAAGAGCACTGTGCCGGTGTCAGAGATAGAGCTGGTTGTGGCCCCAGGAAGGGAAAAAAGTAGAAACTAATAAATGCAAGAGGTGAAAGGATGGACAGAGCAAGCACTGATATTAACTGGGTCCAAACCTAGTGTGTGGGGTTAGGGATTTCAGGCAAGTTCTGCCTAAAGATGCAGAGGGACAGCCAGAAATCATTTTATGCGGTTCTGTTGCTGATTCTGGTTCTTTCTAAGATGATTTCTAGAGTAGGAAGATGGACTTTTCCCCCCAAAAGTTTAGTCTTTTCTATATTTACTAACCAAATGATCAATATCTTCAAAGGTGTAATGTAACTTTGACCAGATAAGGGCACATTTGAGAGCAGACACACACGTACAAAACTCAATAAATGTTGGGTTTTTCTTGGCACTAAAAGAATGATTGGAGAAGTAAAATGATTGGAGAAGAACCAATCTTTTTAAAATTAGTCCAAATATTTTTAAATATTTTTTCTTCAAAAAATATAGTTTTCCTTCAAATTATAGTAAAATATATTTCAACTAAGATTTACTTAATAGTATGGATAATATTGGTTCAAATAAGAATTTGAGTGTTTGGTTAGAACTAGTAAATGGAATAAAGATTACTGGAATTATTAATAAAACAGCCAACAAAACTGCTTAATACCCCAGAGCAAAAGCAAAATAAATACCATAAGCTTATATAAAGTCCAAAGTATATTCTTTTAGCTAGATAGCCCCTGAATGATTATACTCAGGGTTATACCAACTTGCCCTTAGTTCACATTTAGTACACTATAAGATGCAATTAGTCATATGAAATGAAAATAATAAATTTAATAAAGAAGAGCAGATGTTTTACTATAAAGTATATAAATGTTAAAAACACAAAAGATTGAATAGCAGAAAGAATTCAACTAAGTAAGAAATGTGTGATATAGAAGACCAGATTGAGGCAATCTCTCAAAGAAAATTTCTCAAAGTTATGAAAAATATAAAGAAAAATTAAAAGAAATAGAGGATGGAAGTTAAAGAACTGATATAGATTAAATATAAATCACAGAGAGATTATCTAGAAAGGAAGAATATTTGAAACTTCAGAACTTGTTTTCTAGAGATAAAGGGGATAAATATAAAAAAGAATAAAAAGAGAATAAAACTATAATGATTTGAAGAGAGAAGATAAGGAAAAACACATCCAAATATATACATAGTACTTTATTTATTTATTAAACGTATTGTGGTTTACAATACTGTTAATGGTTTGGTTTCATGCATAACACAATCCCTCAACACACAAGACTCCTGGAAGGTCCACTTTCCTCCACCATGTGCCTGTCTCCCTGGCACCTTAATCCCATGCTTCTATCCCCTGTGGTAGTTTCCTACCAAAGATCTGTTCTCTGCCTTTATATATGTTCTCTATGTCTCCACATACGAGAGAGATGCGTCTGCCCTCTCCCTCTGACTTCACTCAGCATGATACTCTCCAGATCTATCCATTTTAGCAGCAAATTGCATGACTTCATCTTTTTCTTATATATATTACAGTGTGATGTTGGGGCTCAGTGGGGGCCTCAACAGATACAGGAGTTTGATGGGATCCCTGGCCATGTTTGAGGCTGATTACCTTTCCCTCAATGGATATAGGAACAAGATCACAGGCTCCTGAAAGTTTGAAGCTCTTTCCTTTAAATCTCTCTCCACTCATTCCTCACTCCACCTCTTACTCTACACACTCCACCCCACAAGTCCAGTCTGCTAGAGATATATTCCTTACAAAATGGAGAAGGGACTTACAAGAGGTAATGGACTTTAATTCTGAAACAATGAGGTGTAAAAAAAGTTCTTTCTTCCCAGGGCAAACTACCAGGAGACCTCCCCTCAGAGAATGATCTTGCCCTGGGGCTATACGCCTGCCTAGGACAAAGACAGGATCCTGGTGTATTGTTTTCTCCTTTCAGTGGGTCATGACAGGGTTTGTTCCATGACCAACCATATTCTTGGCTTATTATATTGCTCAGGACATTTAGTTTGCCCAACATCAAAGCCAGGGTTCGCCTACTCACGGCTTACCCTGGGTCCATCCAGTTCAGTGAAGGGCCCTTCCCTTCTGGGGTGTAAGGACTTAAAATCAATCTAAAGGCAACTGAAGTTTTAAGTTAGGAAATATGACAGATGCCCAGAGTAAGTAATTTAGATTTAATTAACTCTTATATTACAAATTATTGCCTTAACTGTCTTCCTTTGTCTATACAAAAAGCCTTTGTAGGAGCATAAGAATTACGTAAAGGGCATACAGTAAAGAGAAAAAACAACCTTTCATTTACAATGCAAAACCCAGGGCTGGCAAGTAGGAAATAGAGGACTGTGAACAAAGGGTAATCCAACATGTATGTATACATGAGCAGTGTGGAAAATAGTTTCTTTATCCAGTCATTTGTTCTTGAACACAAATTGTTTCCAGATTTTGACTATTGTAAACAGTGCTATGATGAACATAGAAGTGAAAATGTCTTTTCTGAATGGATTTTTATTTCTTTTGCTTTGGGGAAGAAGCCAAGAAGTGGGATTGCAAATTAATATGGGAGCTCGATTTGTAGTTTTTAGACAATTGTTCATATTGTCTTCCCAAAAGGCTGGACAAGTCAACAGGGTCCCTTTCCTTCCCGTCCATTTCAGCACAGGTTTCTATTCCTTATGCTCTGTGCCAGTCTCAGTGGTTGAGATTTTCTCCATTGTTTTGATTCACAGTTTCCTGATGACAAGTAATGTAGGAATTTTTTTTTAATTTCCCCTTTATTTGAACACCATGATTTACAAAGTACAAAGTTTGCCACGGTACACTTGAAGCATTCATCGTTCAACACCAGTCCCATCACCAGTGTGCCCCCAGCACCAACAAAGACCTTCCTTTCCTACCCTTCCCCCATGCCTGCTCTACTAGCTGGCATTAATTATATTGATAATTGCAACGTGTAAATAGTGATGGTATTGATAAAGTCACAAGCTTTTCCTAGGTTGATACGTGCATTTTGGATCATCATTATTTCAGGTTTTCGCAACTACTTTTTTGGACTTATCTTGAGCCTATTCTGAATAATCTAACTTATATTGCTGTGTTAGAGCTGTATCACTGTATCACTGTCTTCCCGTTGTTCATCAATTTGCTCGAGCGGGCCCCAGTAACATCTCCATATGTCCTGTCTCATGCTAGTAGAGCCCAAGGGCATCTGCTTGCTCCAGGAACATAAAGAACCACAATCCATTCGGAATGAGGTCTATATTTGTTACTGGTATTTGGCATATCAAATACAACATGGGTAGCTTGCCAGGCTCTGCCGTGCAGGTAGCATACTCTTGCAGCTATCTCAAAGTCCAGCATTTAATGATGAATAGTGCAGCCACAAGCGGCCACGCGAGCCGGACTGTGATAGGCTGGTCTGCTGGGTGGAGTTCTGACGAGAGAGAAGTCCGGATGTGGAAAATGGAGGCCCTCATGGAGTGGGGGGGGGGTCGTCTGGCTTGTTGCAAGGATCTGTTGGGCTGGCGGGCCAGGGCTAAAACCCGCCATCTCTCCTGGGCTCCTTGTGAGCGGCTGGGCACAGGGAGAGCAAGTAGCAGCTTGGGGCCGCAGCAATAGCCCAGCGGGTAGGGGCGTTCTCCTTGCACGCGGCCGGCCCATGCCAGTCCGGGTTCGATCCCGGCATCCCATATGGTGTTAGAGCTAATTTGCTAAATATGGTAAAAAAATATATTCTTAGAAAAGGTTAATAGGGATTATTAAATCTCAACCTGGACCCATTGGGCCCTCTGGTCCCCCTGTATCAGAAATTACTGCTATGCTCTTACAGAGTAGAAATTGTGTCTATACACTGTTGTGGGTTGTTTTTTTTTTTGTTTTTGTTTTTGTTTTTTGAGAAGTCACAGAGTTTGTTTGTCCTCTTGGAGATTTTTTTAGATGCATGTCAGATCCATGGCTGGAGTTTGAAAACTGGCTTCTCTCATGGTTGGGGCTGTTTCAAGCAGGAGAATCCATCCTGGGAAGTAGCTGCAATTGTGAGTGGTGGTCTTTTGGTGTTGGAGCTTTGTTGAGATGGGTCAGCCCCCCAGGACCGCCTGCCCTCCAGATCACCCCATTTTTAGCCTGTTGCTGTGGGATGGGCCAGTATCATGTCTGCAGTTTTTTGGTTCTCTTGGAGATTTCTAGATGCGTGTCTGATCCATGGCTAGGGGAGGTTGCAATGGCCAGTGTAGGGAATTTTTTATATGCCTTTTGGCCTTAATATCTTCTTTGTTCACCTCTCCTAATCACATTTTTGACTGAGTTTTTTTTTTTTCTTGTAAAGTTCTACCAGTGCTTTATATATTTGGATATTAACACTTTTCCCAATGAGTGGTGTAGAAAATATCCTCCTCCAAAATATGAGGTGCTTTTACTCTAGTCCTTATTTTTGTGGTGCAGAAACTTCTTAATTTGGATACTTCTTAATATGGATCCATTTGTTTCTTTGCTTACGCTTTGCTTGGTCAAGGTGAGCCATTGAAGATGCCTCTTGCTCCCATGTCATGGAGTGCTCTACCTATGTTTGCCTAAGTATAATGTATGGATTCTGGTTTGATGGCAAAGTCTTTGTGCATGGTGTTTAGGTATGTATCTGCTTCATTTGTTTTGCATGTGAACAACCGTTTATCCCAACACCTGTTTTAAAGGCATTCCTTACTTCTCTTTATATTTCTTGCTCCTTTATTTATCTAATATTAATTGCCCATATACTTGAAAATCTATCTCCGGAGCCCTCAATTCTTTCCCACTAGTCTTACAGTTTAATCAGGGTAAGAGAAACCTCCTATCTTTCTTCCTGGGACTGCTTTGGCTATTCAAGGGGTGTGGTGTTTATTATACCATATGAATTTGAGGAGTGTTTGATCTCTATCTTAAAGTGTCTGGGTAGGAGATGGAACAAGTGCAGAAGGTAGGAGGCACTTGTCTTGCATAAGGCCAACCTAGGTTCAATCCTCAGCATCCCATATGGTCCCTTGAGCTCTTCAGAAATGATCCCTGAGTGCTGAACCTTGAGAAAGCCCTGAACACAGCTGGGCCTGACTCTGAAAAAAAAAAGTCACAGATTTTTTTTTTTGGGGATTGCCTTTACTATGTATAGTGCTTTGGGAAAATTCGCCATTTTTACAATGTTAATCCTTTTCATTGATGAACAAGGGATGTGTTTTAATTTTCTCATGTCCTTTTTTTTTTTGTAATGACTTAGTTTTCTCTGTGTAAATCTATCACCTCTTTTGGTAAATTGACTCATAGAGAGTCACAGCTGTGAAGGGTATTTTTTTTTTAATTTCTCTCTCCTCCATTTCATTATTTTAGTATGAAAAAGTGATGGATTTCTGTGCATTGATTTCATAGTCTAATACTTTACCATATAGGTTTCTTGTTTGTAGGAGCTTCTCTGTAGCATTTTTAGGGTTTTCTAAGTGTAGTGTAATAGCATCTCCATAGAGTGAATATTTGTCATTTTTCCTAATAAATGTCATTTTAATCTCCTTATTTCAAATTAATATGGCTTAGACTTAATACATTGAATAGTAGTGGTGAGAGTGAGCAAACTTTTCTTGTGATATTTTAGAGGGAGTCTTTCAGTTTTTCACCATTGAGTACAGTGTTTGCTGTGAGTTTTATGTGAAGGAAAGATCCTGCAACTTCCATTTATTATTATTATTATTTTTTATTATTATTATTACTATCATTATCATTATTATTATAATTATTATTATTATTTTGCTTTTTGGGTCACACCCAGTGATGCTCAAGTGGTTACTCCAGGTACTGCACTCAGGAATTACTATTGGTAGTGTTCAGGGGACCATATAAGATGCCGGGGATCAAACCCAGGTCGACCATGTATAAGGCAAATGCACTACTCACTGTGTATTGCTCCAGCCCCAACTCCCATTTTATTGAGTTTTTACAATAAGTGCTGGATCACTCATCCTAAAAGGTATTGGATCTTGTCAACACCTATTCAAGTTTTTCTGCACTTATTATGATCATGTAACTATTTTTCTATATGTTAGTGTTATGTATTCAGTTGATGGAATTACATGAATTAAACCATCCTTGCATCCACAGAATTAATTCTACACGGTCTATAATGAATGACCTTAACGATCTTTTATAAATTTGCTATTGGCTAATATTTTATTGGGGATTTTGGTCTGTAGTTTTCCTCTTTTTTGGTAATTTTGTCTTCTTTTTGTTATTAGAGTTATGTTTACTCATAGAAACTTGGAGGATTCTTGTTTTTAAACCAAGAACCAGCTCTTGCTTTAATTTTTGTTTTCTCAATTTCTATTTCATTATTTTCTGCTATAAGCTTTATTATATCCTTTCTTCTTCTTGCTTTAGGTTCCTTTTGCTGATATTTTTTTTCTAGCTGCTTAATCTGTGTAGTTAGGTTGTTTATTTGGATCCTTTCTTTCCTCTTAATGAATGCTTGCATTATTATGAACTTTCTTTTGAGGACTGGAGAGATAATACAAAAGGTAGAGTATTTGCTTACATGTAGTGAACACTGGTTTGATCTCAGAAATCCCATATGGTCCCCTGAGCCCACCAGGAGTTATTCCTGAGCACAGAGTGAGGAGTAACCCCTGAATATTGCCAGGTGTGACCCCCCAAAAAATAAGGTCTTCTCAATACAACCTTTGCTACGTCCCATATATTCTGATAGCCCATATCTTCTTTCTTGTTTGTTTCCAATCTTTAGTTTTCCTTTCTTATTTTTCTCTTTACTCCTGGCTCTGCACTCAGGAATTACTCCCTGGTGTTGCTCAGGGGACCATATGGGATGCCGGGGATTGAACCCAGGCTGGCATGGGCCGGCTGCGTGCAAGGCAAACGCCCTACCCTCTGGGCTATCGCTCCGGCCCATCGACACCCACCCTGGAGCAGTTTCTTCCTCAATCTGGCCCAGGTATGCTGGTCCAGAGACTCTCAGACATAGGGCAGAGCGGTTCCTTGCTCTCCCTGTGCCTAGCCGTTCATGAGGCAGTCGGGAGGCATGGTGGGTTCCAGCCTTGGCCCACCACCCCGGCAGAACCTCACAACAAGCCAGACGACCCCCACCCACTCCATGGGCGCCGCCATTTTCCACATTGGACTTCCCTCTCATCAGAACTCCACCCAGCCGACCAGCCCATCACAGCCCGGCTTGCGCGGCCGCTAGCGGCCGCTGGTTCATCAATAAAGGCTTTATTTGGAGGTGTTTATAGAGTATGCCTCCCGCATGGCAAGCCTAGCAAGCTGCTCGTGTTGTATTTGATATGCCAAATGCCAGCGGACACCTCAAACCCACAACCATCCCAGTAGGAGCATAGCAATTAGATGGGAAAGTATTGTAGAGCACCAAATCAAAAAAAAAAAGGAGTAACAATTATATTAGATCATTCTCATGACCTAATATAATGGTTTGAGGCTCTTTATGTTCCTGTACCAAGCCGATGCCCTTGGCTGTACAGCATGTGACAGAACATATTGAGATATTACTGGTGCCCGCTCTAGCAAATAGATGATTAAAGGGAAGATCGTGATCGTGATCGTGATCGTGATTTTTCTCTTTGCCCAATAGATGTTGAGTAGTTAGTTGATTTCCAAATTTTGGAATTTATTCCCCATTTCTGTTTGTGATTAACTTCCATGTTTAGTACATCGCAGTCTGAGAAGATAGTTGAAATACTTTCTTTCTAAAAAAATGTATTTAAAAACTATAGTTTATAAAATTCTTCATAATAGTTATTTTGAGCATTTACTCTTCCAACACAAATTCTACTAGTGTAATCGACCTTTCCTCCATCATTTTCTTCAGTTTCCCACCCACTGGCAGGCACAAAAATAATTTATTTTATATTGCTTGTTACAACAAAATGGTAAGTGAAATTATCAAAAAATAGTTCAATTAAAAACTTTCACAAAGATTGTTATATCTCAAATGTAGTTATTAAAGCCATTGTCTGAGGATTTACTGAGCTCTTTGTTGCTGGTTGAGTCTTCTATATTATTTGATTTTGCTTATTGAATTTGGTTGACTTCTACAATACTTTCCCATCTAATTTGCTATGCTCCTACTGGGATATGAGTATTGTGGGATTTGGAGGTGTCCAGCTGCACACTCCAGGGGATCCAGGATCTATAGAACTGGGATAATTCTCAATTCACCCCCTTCCCAATGGGACCCCAGAATTTTCAGCCCAAATACTCATAGGTGTACCTGTTTCATGTTTGTTTTGACATCTCCTCAGAGATCAGTTGTTGAGCTTTGAAGCTTCACTGTTTACTTGTTGGCTGTGTTGGGATGTGATTCAGAATTGATGTAATTCCTATCCTCTTGATTTTATGGAGATATGCTTTGTGACCCAGTATGTTGTCTCTCTTTGAGAAGAGAAAGGAACACAAGTGTTCCTTGTACACTTGTGCACTGGAGAAGTATCTATATTCATTGTGTGTGTGTGTGTGTGTGTGTTTGTGTGTGGTGGGGAGAAGAGTTTTACATTCATTTCTTCCTTTAAACCATGGTTTCCTTCTTGGGTTTTAGTCTAGTTGATCTATATAGGGGTAATAAAGCAATGCTGATGACTCCATTTACTATTGTGTTGCTTTCAATGTCTTACTTAAGGCCTATTAGTAGTTGTTTTAAGTATTTTCATAATCCCTCATTAGTTGCATAAACATTTAGGTGTATAAGTTCCTCCTGAGAAGTCACTTAATCACTAATACATGCCCATCACTATCCATTACAACTGTTTAAAAGCTGAAGTATTTACTTCCTGATATTAATATGGTCAACCCAGCCCTTTTAAGCTTGTTTTCTTGAAATATTGTTTTCCAGCCTTTGACTTTGGGCCTGTATTTGCTCCAACTGTTCAAATGTGCCTCTTACAGGCAGCAAAAAGTTGGGTTCAGTTTTCTGGTCCACACTTCCAGTCCATGTCTCTTGATTGAAGCATTTACATTTCCATCCAGTGAGATACTGACATGACTTTCCGTCTTACTGTAGGACTGTTTGTGAAATTTATCTTGTCTTAAAGAAGCTCTCAATGCTTTTTGTAAGGTTGGAGTCAAGGCCATGAAGTTCTGAGCTGTCACTTATCTGTGAAGCTCTGTATCTTTCATTCAAATCTAATAATTTAGGTAGGTAGAAATTCTTGATGAGGTTTTCATTTAAGCTTTTTAACTATATCCACTATTTTCTTCTGACCCACAGAGTCCCAAGTGATAAATGAAATGTGAATCTTAAAGAAGTTCCTTTTTATGTAATTTCCTTCTTTGATCTTTCTATTTTCAACATTCTCTTTGACTAATCATTCTGATTATGATGTGTCTTGGAGTATTTTACGGGGGCTCTTTTTGGGGTGGGACCCTTGAAGTTTTTGGAATCTGTATGCATGCTCTCCTCAGCTCTGGGAACTGCTTAGTTAGAATTTCTTCAACTAATGATTCTTGAGAGTGGTACTCACTGTCAAGAGCTGCTACCGCCTCCCCTGTGCCCAGCTGATCACAAGGCACCAGGGAGGAAAGGCAGGTTCTAGCCCTGGCTCGCCACCCCAGCAGAGCCTTGCAAGAAGTCAGAGAAACAACACCCTGAGGGCCACCATTTTCCACATCCAGACTCCCCACTCGTCAGAGCTTCACCCAGCAGAAAAGCTGATCTTTCCCTGTTCATCAACAAATGCATGAGATGAGAGGCGACTACAAGAGTATCCCATTCGCATGGCACAGCCTGGCAAGGTACCCGTGTCGTATTTGATATGCCAAATACCAGTAACTAGTATTACTGGTTACTCATTCCCATGAGCTGAAGGAATGATTTGAGGCTCTTCATGTGCCAGAAGTGAGCAGATGCCCTTGGGCTACACTAGCATGTGACAGAACATATGGAGATGTTACTGGTGCCCACTTGAGCAAATCGATGAACAACGGGAAGACAAGTGAAGTGATACAAGTGAACGATTCTTATCTGAATACTTTCTTGTTTCTCAGGTATTCTGACAATTCTTGTGTGTTCCTCTTGAACTCATTCCATATATCTCTTGTGTGATGTGTGTTTGTTTTGAGACTTTTCCATCTTCTGTTGCTTTCTAGAAGTTTCTTGCATTCCACCTTGGAGTACACTGATTTTGTTCTTAGCTATTGTTACTCTGCTGGCCATATTCACCATTGAGTTTTTTAGTTCACCTGCCAGACTCTGATTACAGTTTTCTCATTTCTGACCTCCTGCTTTCTTATACTTGCACCATTGTTTCTTTGAGCTCATTAAAATGCTCAACACATTCTCTCTAAAATCCTTATCTGGGAAGTTATAGAGATGATTTGTACTGGTTGAGTATACTGAACTATTATCTTCATTCTCTAAGCATGGTGGTATTCTGTGCTGCTTCTTCATTGTGTCTGTTACAGTCTGGAGTTGGGTCTTTCTAATTTAACACTTGTGGTCCCCTGCAATGGAGTTCCCTGGGAGAAACAGCATGGTATTGTTCTTTCTTTCTTCTTGGAGTTATTCAACCACTTATACTATTACTGACTAGATTTTTAGAGTTTTAAGTGAAAATTCCAGGTAGGCTTTTAGTGTCATTGGCCCTGTCACTACCTCAGCTGTGTCACTACTTTTGGGTTCTATGATTTTTTACACCCATAGTTACCATCATTCGTTTTTTGTGAGAATAGGTAATTAGGGCTAGGATCAAACTAGCGTTAACACAGTGTGATTGAGGGCAGCCAAGCCACTCAAGAGTGATTTCATTCAAAACTGATTCATCCCCTGGGAATAATGAGGCCACACAGTTCTGTGGGCAGCATGAGGTGTTGATTTCTGGCAGGCATAGGGCCTTTATGCTGCTAAACTCTCCACAGCAGCACTGGAGCTCAAGTAGGGACCACTGACTGGCCTGAGAACCAAACCAAAGGCTCCCAGCTAAGGCTAAGTTGCTCTGACATTTGAACAGTGTGGTAACTGCATAGTAACTTAAAATAGATATTCAACAAAAATTAAATTATTAAGCATTAAAAATAGAACAAGATTATTCAAAAAAATAAGACCCTAATCAATATTTGATTATTTTTTAAAAGAATGAAAGAAAACAAAAAAATGATAATTTCAAAGTATTAAAGAATATTGAATTGAAGTCTGTGCTCATACCAGATCACCTTTCTCATATGAGGACATGGAAAACATTCTAGTTTTACAAAGTCTCAGCTAAATTTATTAAAATACCTAAATAACTGAGAGACAAAATTAGATGTTGCAAGCAATTCATGAAGATGATTAAAGATTTCATAGGCAGAACTATTAGCTAAATTGGAATAATATAAGGCACTATAAAGAAATTCAAATATGATGCCACTAGAAAAATAAACAAATGGGACTACATAAAAGGAAAGAGTTCTGCATTATAAAAAGAACATGGGCTAAAACCAAAAAGATAGCTAACTGAAGGGGGAAATTACTTGCATTCAACACATCAGATAAAGGGTTGATATGCAGGATATATACTCATAAAGATCAATTACAAAATTCAAAAACCCTATGAAAAATGGGGAGAGAAAATGAGCAGACACTTCCCAGAGGAAGAGAGTGGACCGCCAGTAAGCACATAAAAGAAATGACTGGCATCACTTATCATTAGAGAAATCAAAATCAAGACAACGGGATACCATCTGACACCAGTGAGGATGGTACATATCAAAAATTATAGAGACGATAGGTGTTAGCAGGAATGTGGTTAAAAAGAAACTCTTATCCACTGCTGGGGGAATGTTGACTAGCTCAACCATGTGGAAAACAATATAGAGAGTCCTCAGTAAATTTAGAATTGAAATATTATGCAACTGCAAGGAATGATAAAATTGTGCAATTTGCTGCAACGTGGTTGGAACTGGGAACATCATGTTGAGTAAAGTAAACCTGAAGAATAAAGACAAACACAGGCTATCTTACCTTTCTGTGGTATATAGAAAAAAAAACTGAACAAGGAAATGTATGATAGTGAATTGGGGCTGCCTAAATCACCCTGGACTCCAGAGTTTAAAGAGAAGGATAGGAAAGGAAATCATTCAAGAGCGTGGGTGGAAGAAGAAAAAGGGAAGTAATGGGAGAACAGGGGTTGGGGCTTCAGTTATACTGGTGATGTGGGAGAATGTTATAGCTATATATCCTAAGCACACACTCAACAACATTTAAAACATGAGATCTAAGCTACAACCATTGACCTCTGTAATACGCCTGTTGAGGTGTCAAGTGAGGTGGGGTAGGGAAGGGGAGCAGGTAGTGGTATTAGATTAACAGTGGATTTTCCTGCACTTGTGTATTCTTGAGAATTTTATGAAAAATTTACAAAAACTCAATGACTTGAAGTTAGAGTTTATGGTACAGATAAAGTAGATAAGTCCGGTCCCTCTGCAGATGTCCAGGCCTCTCCTTTACCTATGAATGAAGTCACTGTCCCTGATGCTGCCTCATCCCATGAATGATTCCCCTGTCTAGTCCCATGTAGTTCACTCATGTCCTGCCAGGTTCTGTTCTGCTCCTGCATTGCTCTCTATTCCATGTACGCTTTCCCGGTCTCCAGCCATGGCTCGGTGCACATGGGCAAGATCCCTGTGATCTGTACCTGTCACTTGGTCAACCGACTGCACCACAGAGTTCCTGTCACCCTATGCCAGGTCTCCTAGTCTCAGGCCCTGGCCAAGTGTACATGGGTGGGACTCCTGTACTTATCCCCTTGTCACTACTGGGCACCTGAGCCCTGCGTGAATCTCAGCTTTATGGGTATCTGACCCTGACTCTATTCTGCCCCTGTCTGGGCCTATGACGTCTGGCATATGCAAAGGGGCATGCAGGTGCCTACCTGGATCCTGCAGTTTGTGAGGAGGAAGGTATCATCTGTCTGAAAAGAAAGAAAAGAGAAATGAAGAGCTGAAGAGATGGGGCTGAGGGCTCCTTTTATCTGCTACCATATTCCCTCTCCCGGTGTCCCATTATTGATTCTGCATGACTTCCATAGGTGAGATTTTAAAGTGACCAATTAGGGGCCAGAGCGATAGCCCAGCGGGTAGGGCATTTGCCTTGCACGCGGCCGGCCTGTGCCGGCCGGGGTTCGATCCCCCGGCGTCCCATATGGTCCCCCGAGCACCGCCAGGAGTAATTCCTGAGTGCAGAGCCAGGAGTAACCCCTGAGCATTGCGGGGTGTGACCCAAAAAAGCAAAAAAATAAATAAATAAATAAAAATAAAGTGACCAATTAAATTCATCTGACACTCTACCCTTCCACTCCCACTGAATCAGCGGCATTGGTGTTGAAATATCATATGCTTAAATCTCAATGTTGTAAATCACAGTTTTATAACTAAATTTAAAAAATTTAAAAAGTTTGAAAGTAATTAAAAAATTTTTTTTTGCTTTTTTGAGTCACATCCTGCGATGCTCAGGGGTTACCCCTGGCTCTTCACTCAGGAATTATTTCTGGCAGTGCTCGGGGACTATATGGGATACCGGGGATCGAACCCGGATCAGCCACATGCAAGGCAAACACCCTACCCGCTATGCTATCACTCTGGCTCTGTATTTTAGATAATTATTAGACAAAAACTGGATAGTTAAATTTTTTTGAAGTAAAACAGGTTTTATTTGGAAGTTATGAGGAAGGGGGTTTAAGAGAGAGAGAGAGAAAGAGAGAGAGATAGAGCACAACAGAGAGACAGAAGTGGATAGTACAAGAAATGCACTCAGGAGAGAGAACATGGGCTTTTCAGTGTAGAGAGAGCACCCCAGTATTTACCCCAACATTAGATATGAAAGTATAAAAGAACATATCTCAAGAAGGAGATGTGGGCATCAGATTTGCTCGGCAGTATCACATGCACTGAGGCAGCAGCACATGGGCACAGGCAGCATGTACGTGGACAGCCTACGTGTTGGCCTTCTTTGTCCACTCATCTATTAAAGGATTTTTCCAAGATGCAACACAGACCTTACCCTGGTTCCAACACAGACCCAGAGAAATTCTAGCTATAACACAGGCCAGGGAAAGATAACAAATAAGACCATAGACTGCTTCCAACTCTACCCCTTGGCAACCGTCCTAGCCAAGAACTATTACCTAGGTAGTTGAATTTTTTAAGTCTGGTATATATGGTGTAAGGAGATAAAAACTACCCCTTAAAGAAAAGGTTTAAAAAAATCAAATGTTGGAAAAAATTATAAAACTTTAGCCAAAGATTTAGAAATATAACTAAAACAGGAAATTTCAATATATAACTATGTTGATACATCAAGTAGTTTAAAAACTGCTAAGGATAAGGATAATATGAATAACATTATTAAAACAATGTGACTAAACAAATATATATAAATCTCTATAGACAACAAATATTTTCTAAATTTTTATGAAACATTTTATAAGTATTTAAAAATTGTAATCACGTGGAGCGTGTAATCAAGTGGAACTTTCTTGCTCTCAGCAAGAAAGTTAAATTTTCTTGCTCTCAGAAAAAAGTTAAATTTTCTCGCTCTCAGCAAGAAAGTTCTCAACAAAGTTAATTGTATATCATGCAAATCATTTCTGACTATAACCTACTAATGTAAAAAATTTGTAACAAAAATATAAATTTCCACATTTGAAAAACTTTAAAATGCTCTGTGCTTAGTTTATAACTTAAAGAACTATACTAGATTTTTAAATGATTGAGAACTGAATAATGTCAGAATATTACTTGATATCACACGATAATGCTCTATTGTAATCACAATACATAGGGGAAACAAAAACTGCTTTCAGTGAAAATTATTGCTGTAAATGCTTCATTAGAAAATAAGGAAACCTCAAATGACTGTTATTCCTTCATAATAATGAATAAAGTAAAAGAAATATTAATAGCATAAATTGGTAAAATTGAAAACAACGATTAATAGAACAAGCAATAAAGACAAAAATTGATTCTCTGAACAAAAACAAAAAATATAAGAAACCTCTGAATGCTTACAAAGGAGAGGAAGTATGAGTGAAAATATTGTGAATGAGTAAGACTACAAAAACACTAATGGATAAAAATATTTGATATGTAATGCCGTCAAGTATGTACCAATAATTTTGAAATGTATATAAAGTGGATAAAGTCTTCAACTAATCTACAAAGCCAAAGAGATGGTGTTGGGGCCTTCACTTAGGGCCTTTAGCCTTTACTCTGCATGTGGCCAACCAAGTTCAACCCTAGGGTCCCCAGAGCTACTAAAGGAGTGATCCCTGAGCACAGAAGCAAAAGTAATCCCTGAGCACCACCAGTGGCCCAAAAACAAACAAACAAAAATTCTTCTAGAAGAAATAATACATTAAGTAGTCCCATAACTGTTAAAGACATTGAAACTGCACTTCAAGAACTTCCCAAGAGTAAAACAAGATATATTTTAACTTTATAAGATTATTTCAATTTTATGCAAATACCTCCAGAAAATAGAAAATGAACAGTCTTAGCTTACTTATAAGCCCTCAATACAAAAACCTCAGCTCAATACTAAACCACAATACTAATGATATTCCCTAAGCCCACACATGGATGTTACAGGAGAGCAAAACAATTGTGCCATCCCATTTTGAATGTCTTTTACCATATTAGCAAATCTTACCTCAAAACATATTTAAAAGACATCCATCTTGACTGCCTTAGTGTTATCTCAGGTGTGCAAAGATTATTCACTACTTTGAAAATCAAGAAATAGACTTTATCATGCTATGAAATGAGTAGGAAATCAGGTGGTTTTAAAATAAATGTAGGGAAAGAATTGAATAAAATTAAACCACTGTCTTGAATTCTTATTAAGTCAGTGATAAACAGTAACATCCTCTCTCACAGTAATATCTACTTTAAAATCTAGGAAATATATGACCCTCTATAATTCTTATAATTGTTGGATAATTACAATTGTCACTTGTATTCCAGATTGTAATAGAAATCTTAGGCAGTAAAATAAGCCAAGAAAAATAAATTAGACTCAAACAAATTTGTAGATGATATAATCTATTAAATATAAATCTAAAATAACTACAGATAAAGAGTTAGCAAAGGAAACTGGATATATGATCAATCTGTAAAGCACCAATAAACAAAAACAAATATATTAAAAACTTACTGTTGGGGTTCAGTAGGTTCCCCAACAGATTCTGGATTCCGCAGAGTCCCCTGATACATTCACGCCCACAACCATTCTCCCAACAGAGGGTCAAAGGGACAGAACCACAGGCTTCTAGGTAGTCAGTGGAAGTTTAATTCAAGTCAAGTCTGCTAGTTATAGGCATAGCAAAGGGTTGGGGGTTGGAAGTTACAAGGTGATAGAACACTGATCTTAAGACAATGAGCAGGCGTGAAAGACCCTTCCTTCCTAAGGAACTATCCCCAGGGATGGAATTCTGCCCAGGACTAAGGTGGAATTACAGCTATAGGCATGTTGTTTTCTTCTTTCCTTTGCATATTACATTTACTTCTTAATGATACTTCTATTCATCTTGTATAAACACAGTAAGAGATATAAACATCTATCTACACCTTGGATTAAGCTTAAAATATTATCTCTGGACTCAGGGCAAAGAATGGCTTTTCCTGGGACATCTCATTATATATTCCAGACTACAGTCCTCAAGCCAGGTTATTTTTCCTCACCCCAGCAAGGTTCTAAATCAGTTGCTTATCTTTGGGTCAGGACAGAGTTTGTTCCATAACCAAACTCTTAACCTATTATATTTCTTATGGTGCTTACCTGGTCCAATGTTGAAGACAAGGTAGCTTAATCACGGCTTCTCCTGGATCCATCCAAATCCATCAGTGGGACCAAACTTCTTTTGGAGTTTAAGGAACTAAAAATCAATCTAAGGCTACTGAGGGTTAAATTAAGAAATATGATGAGGGGCTGGAGCAATAGTCCAGTAGGTAGGATGTTTGCCTTGCACGCACACGCAGCCGACCGGGGTTCAATCCCCAGCATCCATATGATCCCCCAAGCACTGAGTGCAGAGCCAGGAATAACCCCTGAGCATCGCCGGGAGTGACCCAAAAAAGCAAAAAAAAAAAAGAAATATGATGAACGCCCAGGAGTACTTCAGATTTTATTAACTCTTATATCATGTATGCATAGCCTTAACTGTCTTCCTGTCTCTATCCAAAAGGATATTGCTTTAACATAAGAATATGCAAAGGGCATAGAGGAAGGAGACAAGCAATTTTTCACTTATAATACAAAACCCCAGACCAGCTTGGCAAGTCACTGCACCTGGCTGGGAGACTGACACCTGCTGAGTAGGAGACTGAGAGCACCTACAAAAGGTAGGGGATGAACTCCCATTATATCTTGAATGGTTGGTTGCATTACAAAAGATCTGAGCCCCCTCCTAAATCTGAAATGCCTAGAACTATAATCCAAAAATGTACTATAGTACTGGAGAGAAGAATGTATACAACAGACATGCATTACTCAACAAAAGCTGTCTATTTTTATAAAAAATTTTTTTTTAAATAGTAGGAGGGGAAAATGATATATTTAATGTATTGAAATAACTAATTCTTATTTTTAAATTGTATAGAAAAAGACTTGATCCCTGGAATAAACCTAGAGCCCTGGCAGAGCCTGGCAAGCTACCCGTGGTGTATTCAATATGCCAAAAACAGTAACAATAATGGACCTCATTCCCAATGAATGAGAAGTTACTGGCGCCTGCTTGAGCAAATAAATGAACAATGGGAAGACTAGTGATACAAGTGATAGAAAAAGTTAAAAATGTAAAATTGAGAGAAGCATCTTTCTTATTCATTTCTCTAAAAATTAGCATATAAAATATAAAAAAATTTCAACTCAATAAGAAAAATACAAGCAACATATTAGAAAAATAGACAAATGAACAATAGACATTTCATAGAATATAGAGAAAATATATGTAACTGAGAAATAAGACTGAGATGCCTTTCATCACAGAAATGAAACTGAACCTTACTTTATAGTTATTTAGTGGGTAAAAGTGTTGGCAAGTCCGACAAAATTAAATGCTACAAATGTGCAGGATGTGACTGCCACTGTGATTGATGAAAATCTTCTCTATAGCCCAGCTTGATTTTCCTAAATTTGACCATTCACACATCCTGTGAATCAAAAATTCTATTCATGATTAAGTGCACCAAAAAATTCTGAGAGTGTATAAGATACACATATATACAAGAACATTTATATCCTATCATATGCTAATATGAACATTCTTATTATTAACTGCTCACCACTGCAAAAACAACTTGAAATCGCTCAAATGTTCATCAGTGGGAGAATGCACTGTGAGACATAAGAATTGTCACATGATAGATTATAAGTAGGAATGAACTTATATAAATTTGCAATAATATGTGCACTAAAAATGTACCCCCAAATTACATAAACCTTGATGTATCTAGAATTTTAAAAGAGCTAAAGTAAAATAAAATAATTTTAAAAAGAGCAGAAAATAATTGGATGGACATGAAGAGTATCATGCTGAGCAAAATTAGCCAGAGGGAAAGGGACAGGTATAGAATGACTGCATTCATTTGTTGGATATAAAAAGAAATAGTATGATACTAATATCCAAGACCAAGCAAAACATGGATCAGGAGGACTTGTTAGTGGTTGGAATCTACCACAAGTATGTGGTAGTCAGAGATTAGGTAAGATAGGGAAGGGACCAGTGTCCTAATAATTGTTGGAAATGGTAATACCAGCCTAGAACTGAGCATTGAGAGTAGACAAAAGGATATGCATGATAATCCCTGAATGTATGTATTGCAAGCTACAATGTGTAAATTAAGAAAGGGAGAGAGGAGGGAGGGAGAGAGAGAGAGGAGAGAGAGAGAGAGAATAGGTAAAGAACCTGCCATAGAGGCAGGCTGGGGGAGGGAGGGGAATCAGGGGTCACTGGTGGTGGGAAATGGGCACTGGTGGAACAATGGGTGCTGGAACACTGCATGACTGAAACCCAATCATGAACAGCTTTATAATTGTGTATCTCACGGTGGTATAATAAAAAAATGTACTCTAAAAAATAAAAAGAACAGAAAAGTGGTAAATATCAGACCAACTTAAGTTTGTATCAGATGGGAAGAGCCAGGAAACACAATGGGATGGGTTAGATAGAAGTTAATTTCTTTTTCAGTTATCATTTTTAAAAATTTTATTTATTTTATTATTATAGCACGATGAGATAGACATTTACAAAGCTGTTCATGATTAGGTCTCAGTCATACAATATTGCAGCACCCATACCTCTACCAGTGGCCGTTTCCCACCACCAATGTCCCCAGATGCCCTCCCTCCCGCCTCAGCCTGCCTCTATAGCAGGCACCTTTCTCTTCTCTCTCTCTCTCCTCTCCCTTACACATTGTGTCTTGCCATACATACATTTAGGGGTTATCATGTATAACCCTTTGCCTACATTCAATGTTCAGTTTTTGTTGTCTTAGGGGTTTTTTTGTTTGCATTTTTTGGTTCATTCTCAGCAATGCTCATGGGTTACTCCTGGCCCTGCACTCAGGAATTACTCCTGGCGGTGCTCAGGAGATCATATGGGATGCCCAAGATGAAACCCAGGTCGACCACATGCAAGGAAAATGCTCTCCCCTCTGTGCTATCGTTCTACCCCCTCAGAGCTCAGTTGTAGTCTGGCATTACCAATGCCAAAAAATTAGAACACTAATATATATTTATATCCCACAAATGAATGCAGTCATTCTATATCTGACCTTTTCCTTATGACTAATTTCACTAAGCATGATAATCTCCATGTCCATCCATTTGGACAAATTTCATGACTTCATTTATACTGACAGCCACATAGTATTCCATTTCCATTGTGTAGATGTACCATATTTTCCTTATCCAGCCTTCTGTTCTTGGGCACTCGGGTGTTTCCAGATTCTGGCTATCGTGAATAAAGCTGTGAAGAATACAGAAGTGCAGATAGTGTTTCTATTGTGCTTTTGGGTCTCCAGGCTAGATTCCCAGGAGTGGTATTGCTGGGTCAAATGGTAGCTCAATATCAAGTTTTTGGAGAAATGTCCATATTGTTTTCCAAAAAGACTGAACCACTCAACATTCCCAACAATGGATGAAAGTTCCTTTCTCCCCACATCCACGCCAGCACTGGTTTTTCTTGCTCTTTTGGACATGTGCCAGTCTCTGTGGTGTGAGATGATAGCTCATTGTTATTTTGATTTGCATCTCCAGATAATTAACAATGAAGAGCACTTTTTCATATACTTTTGGCCATTTGAATTTCTTCATTGTCAAAGCTTCTGTTCATTTCTTCTCCCCCTTAATGGTTTTTTTCTGGTGTTCTACCAGTGCTATCTTTGTTTTTGTATAAAAAAAGGTAGACAGGCTCAACTCTGCCACATGAGATAATCCTGAAACAGAGACTCAAAGTTTCCCTGGGCAATGCTTGGGAGACGTTCCCCCTATCCCTCTCCAAAAAAAAAAAAATTACTTCATGATGACTTATCAGATGTATAGTTTAAGGAGAAATATGTTGAGAAAGAAAGAAGAGAGACTCTTGCTATGGGAAACTTCTTGTTCTTTCCTCCTTTTCCTTTTCTTCCCTTCTCTTAAGTAGAATCGTTCCTGAACTCAAGCAAAATCAAGGAATCAAAAATTAAAAGGGAAAAACATAAATAAATGAAGTATAAAGTAAATAATAAATGCTAACCATGTGGATACGTTCCCTTTCATCTTTTGGGTCATGTGCACAATACACTTGTATGATTTGAGACACTAATGAGCCATTCTTGCCTCTCATGATAAAGCCAGTTATTGTGAAATGCTCTGATCTATTATAAAGAGATTTGTCTAGGTTGAACTCTGTTTCTAGGGCAGTTTCAACTAGAAGGAAGTTGCTAAATGTTTCTAGAGGGAACTAGCTGTGAGAAAAGTATTAATTAGCTCTAGTCATTATAGGCAGATTAAAGTGGCTCACTCAATAGAAGAAACAACTATAGGAGTTGGAGAGATGGCATCTGATATGGTAAGGAAAGCATACAAGGCTTTTATTGTTCCCACTGGAAAAGAGTGCTTTCATCAAGGAAAGCTCATGCTTCAGAAGAGAGGACAAGGTATTTTTAGTTTTGGGGAAGACACATCAAGATAGCCCTGTAGAAGAGAGGCCAGTTGTCACACGTGTGCTGTTTTGAAGACTTTAGAGTTTAAGCTTCTAAAGCTGGCCTCCAGAAACTCATAGAATATTAACAACTGAAATATAGAGTCATTTATTAACAGCTATCAGAAGATTACACGGAGAGCGGGGAGATAACACAGCACTGAGGTTCTTGCCTTCCATGAGACAAACCTGTGTTCACCCTTAGCACCCGCTGTGGTTCCGTGAGCACTCCAGGAGTGATCTCTGAGTGCAGAGTCAGGAGTAATCTTGAGCAATGCAAATGTGTCCTAAAAAGTAAACAAAAATGTTATAGAGAAATATATCATGACTTTTTCATTAATAAATTCTAAACTCAAAAGGCTAGAGTATGTGGAAATCCTAGTTCAGTGAGAAGCTCCAAAAGGCAACATGAACCCCCTTGCCAGTACCTCTAGTAAATCTTTGAGGTCCCTGAACACCCATTGTGTGGTCCAGAGGACCCCAGCACAGCAAGGTCCAAGCAGCATGTACCTAGGACCCAAACACTGAATGAACTGTGAACTGTCAGTTCAGGACCTTGCCTCCCCCCCCCCACACACACACACACAGAACACTACTGAGAAGAGTTTTATAAATTCTAAAAGCAAAATTCTACAGCATCTCAAATTTTCCACCATAAAAAGTGAAAGGAGTGAGCTTGAGTCTCTGGTTATCAGGGCACAGTTGTGGTTGATAGCAAGGACATAAGCAAGCATTTTCATTTGAAGCCCCACATTTTTGGAAAATATTGATAACATAAAAATACATAAATTTAAGGTATACTGTAGAATAAGCATTCCCCCTAAGGAAAACCTGATAAGCAAACAAATTTGCAGCCAAGAATAGACTAGATGAAGACAAACAAATGTCAAATAACACAGGAAAGGATAGAATAAGAAAGTTTAGGGTCCTTAAGATGAAGAGTGGAGGGGAATGGGGGCCACAGCCATAGTACAGTGCTTGCCTTGCATAGTGTTGCAGTACAATGCTGCTCAGAGCCTCCATATCTCACCTGGAGTTGCCTCATGCAGTCTACTTTGTAGATGGGGCAAAGCAGTTTGAATGTGGCAGTTCATTTTACCATGTATTCTATACTGGCTGGTATAAATATTCTCTCATGCTACCACAATCATCGTGGGGCTAGCTAGATCTTACCAGTATATTTGCCTGGCCATGTTGGATCTCTAAGTAATTAGACCAGAGAGAAATGCTGTTTGCCTCCAAGCAAGCAAGCATGACTCTCTGATAAGTCAAAGGGTAATATATAGAACAACCATAAAGTAAAGATGAGACTCTTGTGAAGGCTTGGAGAAATATATAACTAGTTATAGAATATCCTTTGGTACAGATGCATGCCTTTGTATTTTGAGATACAGTTCACCTCAGATGCCCCTCCTCCACTCTACTCTGCAGGGGTGCTTCCAAGGCAGATCTAGTAACATCTCAAAGGGCATAGGTGAGGTCCTGGAAGAAATTACCTGAGGGAAAATGACCCTGATGGTTTCTGTTAGAGTGGGCAGTCTGTTTGCAGGAATATAAAACTGTAGCCTGCTTTCTTTTGGTGCTCTCCTTTTGCCTTTTGCCTCTTTGCCCTCTCCTCTCTGTTCTCTCCCCTGCTGGGCCTTAACACGTGCTGGCCTTAACACCTGGTGGCAGCCATCTTGGCCTACATGTGGCAGTGGCCCAGCCAGAAACCCTAAATTCTGGGTTTTCCTATTGATGATTTATGTGTCAGAACTTGTGTAAGTAAAGCTTCTTGGAACTGCTGAATCCCTGAGTTTTTCTCTGTCCGCCAGCCACTGATCCCCTGGGGCAGAAGGGAATTCCCACACCCTACTCCTGAATTTTGTAGGGGCACCCAGCAACGTACCTCAACAGCATAGAGCTGACCCAGATTCAATCCCCAGCATCCCATATAGTCCCTGGAATCTGTCAGAAGGAATTCCTGAGTGCAGAGCAGGAGTAAGCCCTGAGGACTGCCTGGTGTAGCCCCCAAATGAAACAAATCAAAAAGTTATAGAGGGCAACCCTGCCACCCCAGCAGAACCTCACAACAAGCCAAACCACCCTCCCCTATTCCATGGGGCCCGCCATTTTCCACATCCGACTTCCCTCTGGTCACAACTCCACCCAGCAGACCAGACTATCACAGCCCAGTTCGCGTAGCTGCTAAGCGGCCGCGCGGTTCATCAATAAATGTTTTATTTAGAAGTGTCTACAACAGTATGTCACCCGCACGGCAAGCCTGGCAAGCTGCTCGTGTAGTAATGATATGCCAATTACCAGTAACATTTATATTTGGTCATTCCATGACCTAATATAATTGTTTGAGGCTCTTTATGTTCCTGGAGCAAGCGGATGCCTTTGGGTTCTACTAGCATGAGACAGGGCATATGGAGATATTAACTGGTGCCCGCTCTAGCAAATAGATGATTAACGGAAGATAGTGATAGTGATAGTGATAGTGATAGAGGGCAATATAAGCAAAAGTAGAAAAGAAAATTGTCACTACTTTATACGTGAAGGGTGGCTGCTGTTTGGCTACATGAAATAACCCAGCCTCTGCTCTTAATACATACATTGAAGTTTGATGTAATTACTAACCATTCTTAATATCTCTATCTTCTTAAACAATGGTTCCTGTTCTGGGAACTAAGCTGGAAGAGCCATATTGTATTATATTGTATGGCCTGATTATGACTTCCAAGCTTTATGACTAAAGCTTGGACAGTTCCTTGTGTGTTTGTCTGTTTTTTCCTTTTGTGTTTGCTACCAACCCCAGCTGGATGGAGGTCAAAGATATCTAATTCCATTGGAATTATTGTGTCAATTTGCCACAGTATACAATGTAAGGGGCTGGAGTGATATCACAGCCAGGATGGCATTTGCCTTGCATGCGGCCGGCCCAGGTTCAATCCCGCCATCCTATATGGTCCCCCGAGCACCAGCAGGAAAAATTCCTGAGTGAAGAGTCAGGAGTAACCCCTGAGTTTCGCCGGTGTGACACAAAAAGCAAAAAAAAAAAAAAAAAAGTAATAATTTGATATATACATTTATTTTGCAAAATTTTTACAATACGGTTAGTAAATACACCTAACATCTCATATAATTGCAATTGCAAAAGTGTGTGGTAAGAACATTTGAAATGTTTTCCCTTATCAACTTGAATGTATATAATACCATATTCTTAATAATATTAAGAATATGCTGAACATTAATTCCCCCAAATTTACATATTTAGTCACAATTATCATTCAGGTATGTGTTTAAAATGGTATTGATATGTGTGGTTGTGGTATAAAAAGTTCACCTCCCACTTCACACAACCAAAGAGCCAAGACCCTTTCCTCACGCCCCTGTGTCACCTTCTCCATGTTTTAAACATAAAAATGTATATAAAAGTATTTATTATACTCAGTATATATCCCAATTTGTTTCAATAAAAAATATTTTAAATTGTTTGCTATTAAGCAAAAATTGAAAAATGGATGTTTCAGGTGATGCCATGACAAACCTTCACATCTAGGTTATTAACATGTAATCCCTTTTGAGACTAGTTGCTATCATTATCTTTTATTGGTTCAAATTTCACCTGAGCTTCATTTTCAGTTAGTGAAAATGTATGTTTCTGGTACTCAGAAATTATCAAGCCGCTTAGTGGTTGAAAATCCAAATCCATGATTCTCAGTAGATAAAAAAGGCTTGAAAGCCTTCCTCCACTCTGTGCACCAGCCATTTGCTCCTCTGTTAAGTGGGGCATTGGAATGGCAGTGGGTGCTGACTAAGTTACTGGTAGTTGAGTTTTAGACATACAATAACTCAATACCAATCCCTCCATTAGTGTCAACTTCCCTCCACCAATGTTCCCATATTCCCTCCCCACCCCAATCTGAATTCCACCCCCACCTGTCAACTTGACAGGCACATTACAACATTTCAAACTTAGATCTCATGTTTTCAGTTCTGTTGAATCTGTATTTTGGATATATGAGTGAGGCTAAAGACCTCACTCATATCAAGGGTATAATTGGTATCTGTCCACTCATTACTTCTTGTTCTCTTCTTCTCTCCTTGATTTCTCTCCTTCTCCGAGCATCTTCTTTATGGAAACAAGAAGAACTCAGTCTTCTGACCAGGCAGGAGGCTGATCCAAGTAGCTGAGTGAACAGGAATGTGGGAAGAAAAGGTGCCTGTCCCTCTGACCAAACAGCAAAAGCCAAACAACCTCCTAAGTGACCCTTCTTTCTCTCTCCCAACTTGACAACAGGCTTGTCCATCCAAAGGCAACCTCAGAACACATGTAGTCTTTATCAACCCAGTTTGAGTGTGGAAGAGCCTCCCCCGTCCCACACGCTGGCTGGATATACTCTTACAATATATAGCATGTGTGAAACTTACCCACAGACACATCAGAGTTTATCTATTACAGAAGATTAAGCGTTACTTAAACTAATATGGACTTCCTGAAAGCACTGTGAGGAATGAGACAATTCACCTAAAGTAATTAGCACCTGGAGTATAAGGGAAAGTGCACTCCTGTCAATTGGAGGCCGGGGGACCCTGGAACTATACTGCCACCTCCTATCAATCCATTTCTCAAAATTGCTGGGTAAAGTTAACACAAATAACAAAGTCGTGGAATCAAGCTGTCACAAATTGGTCTCCATGTTCCTACGGCATTTGAAGTGTGGGTATTGACAGGAAAAAGCAGGAAGAAATAAAAGAGGAGGAGAATGTGACTGGAGTTGGAAAATAACATACAAAGGTATTTGCAAACCTCGTTTGGGCCCAGACGAGCAGGGAGGGAGAGAAAGGGGTTTGCTGAGAGCTTTCACATTTGACTAGACGGGGGATGCACTTCACTTTGGATATTTTGCTCCTTTTCAGAAGGTGCATATTATTTTCTCCATTTTAGAGCAAGAAGGCCTCCAGAAAGAAAAGTGGACAAATGGCATAGCACATGATTTGTGCACTGAGGTCTTGGACTCGATCCCTACACCTCAAAAAAAAAGAGTAAAACTTTAAAAAATTGGGGCTGAGAGATAGTACAGGGGTTAAGGTGCTTGCCTTGCATTCTGTTTGCTCCTCTGAACTGCGTTTAGACCTTAGAGCACAGCCAGGAATGTCCCCTCCTGGTTATAACCAGGAGCAGTACCTGAGTACCTCTGGGTATGGACCTCCCGAAAATACTATAGTTGGTGAAGCTCAGTGTAGACATGTATGAGAGTCTCTCTCTCTGCGATTCAATCTCTTGAGCACAGGGGAAAAAGTTATTTTAAAAAAAATCAATGCTCCAAGAAAAAAGCTCACAGTTTGGAGACAGCAGAACCGGATGCAAAGCAGAGGTGGTTTGGTTCTAATGTTCCTGCTCTGTGATGTGAGTATTTAACCTTCTAACACCTTGATGCCAGGCTGAACATAGCCAACCACTGTGCAGTGGGACAGGGTGGTGGGCTAAAGCATCATTAGTGGAAGTGCTAAGTGAGATGTAAACACAGAGGCCTTTTGGAATGGGCTTTCAGAAATGAAAGCTGGGCCCCAGCAGAGCCCACTTTCAAGGGGGCCTGGTTTAAACGGCCAGCTGCTAGAGGTAAAAGGCATTAAGGAAGCATCTTTCTGCTGAACTTGCAAAACTTTAGGTTCATGAATTCAAGAGTAGATTAAGGAGAAAACTGGGTTGTAGACTGCAGCTTCAGGAGCTCCCTGCATCTCTCAGACCAGGAGTCTGGCTTTTTCAATACTGCAATTAAGCTCTTCTACAGTCTCACGCCTAGTTTCAAATCATACGCAATAATGAATTTAACAACTAAAATGTGCTTGCTAATTAAGGTACCTACTGACCAGGTCATCTTTCCTTCCACAGTCTGGCAATAAATTCTCCCTGCTGTGCTCTGAGAAAGTAAGGCAGAGGGAACTTTAGTGTTTGGCTAAGGGAAATGCCCAGTGGATAGGAAAAGGAGTTGCTCCTAGATACTAACTCACAGCCAGAAACTGCTACCCAGGCAACTTTTGATTTTATTTCTAAATGAAAACTCATGGCATGTGCCAGTCATAGTCTGTCCCTGGCCCATAAAAGCTGTGTGTTGTGGTAAATTTTTTTTTTTTTTTTTTGCTTTTTTGGGTCATACCCGGCAATGCTCAGGGGTTTCTCCTGGCTCTGCACTCAGGAATTACTCCTGGCGGTGCTCAGGGGACCATATGGGATGCCGGGATCGAACCCAGGCCAGCACAGGCCAGCTGCATGCAAGGCACATGCCCTACCCGCTGGGCTCTACTGCTGCTGCTGCTACTACTACTACTAACCTTTATCTAAACTACCATTGGTTGTTTAGAGAGAGGTTAGTACCTCTTTCAGTTGTTCCACCTGGAAAATGGAATTAGGACAAGTTTCAGGGTTACAGAGAAAAATAAACGAACCTGGTAGACACGCATCAGCATGTCATATTCTACGCTAAAGGATGTGGTCACTCTTGTTGAAGTCAGAACGTTCAGGAACCTGCCAGAAACATGTCAGTCTACATTAATGGGTGTGGCCACTCTTGTTGAGGTATGATGGCCCAGGAATGACAAAAACCCAGGGTATAAAGTCTGAAGTGGCTGGAAGCAGGGAGGCGGAGGCGCTGAATCTTAGAACAGGCAATAACTTGAAAGCAGAGGAAATGAATGAGGAGCCTGCTGGGGATTTGAGAAACTTTACCTAAGTACTGAATGGACAGGGCTGGGCAGGGGATGGCAGAAAAGAGTAGAACAAAGTGGAGAAGAGGAGTAACACGGGGCTGAGCCAGCACTGCCAGCCATCTGCAGGTTACCAATTCACAAAGCTCCACATGTAGACAGGGACTGAAGAACCCAATGAGAGCCTTGAGAGTTTTTCTTTTTTATGTTATTTCTCTTCATTCTTTTTTCAGCATAAAGGACCTGGCAGGACCAGCCCTTTAACCAGCCTCCCTTTGTCTGCCACTGCCCACAGATGTAATCAACTAGCCTGAAGAAATGCTGAGCGAGCCAGCTGCAGCCTAGGCCCGGACTCTGAGCACCTAGGGACTGCAATTTACAAGACAAAGGAAAAAAAAGGTCCTGAAAGCATTTCCCCCAAGGAAATAACACCTGGCAGCCCTGAGGAAGCAACTGGGTCACAGAGCTGGAGTCAGTAATGCAGGCCACAGAGAGAGGAAGGCTCTGGGAATTTGATTTGATTTGACCTTTAGAAGAAAGAGGTAAGGGGCCTGGGAGATAGCACAGCCAGGAGGGCATTTGCCTTGCACATGGGTCAGATCCCAGGATCCCATATGTCCCTGAGCACCCCCAGGAGTAATTCCTAAGCATTGCCAGGTATGATCCAAAAAGCTCCCAGCACCAAAAAAAAGGATGAGGCTATTGGACACCCTGAAATACAATAGAGATTCTGGTACTCAGTGAATGGAATCCCAGCTGGAGAAGGTCCATGTGATGTAGGTGGGCCCCACATGGGTGGCTTATGTGGAGGCTGGAAGGGGGGAGAGATGGTCACTTTCTTCCCAGCTGTCTCTGCTGCCCGGGACCCGCTGGGCAGGGTAAGGACTGATAAAGTCCGTGATGAGCCCCTGCATGGCGTGGGCCTGAGCCCCACCAGACCCGCCAGGTGGCCGTCAAGCCACACCTGATGTCCGCTTGATCTCTAGGCATGGGAGTTGATTCCCACCACCGGAGATTTCTCGGAGAGCCATGGACTCAGGCAGGAGCAAGGAATTGCTCTTTGCAGGAAAGGAAAGTCAGTCCTAGGCCTTACCTCAGGGTTTCCTCAGGGTTCTTGTCTTCCTCGTGGAAAAGAATTTTCAGCAGTAGACAGGAGTAGACGAGCAGTGAAGTAAAACTGGAAGTTTTAGGACTTTAGGATCGGGCAGAGGGAAGGTGAGAGTCACGCCCTCAAGGGAGACCTCGGGCTGCCTCAAAGGTGGAGAACAAGCCCGGACTGATTTCCAATGGGGGCTTTTATGCTCTGGGCAGGAAATCTCTGGAATCTCCTGCTGGGTCATGGAAGGTTGATGGGGGTGGTTAAGGGCTGGGCGGAAGAAGGTAGATCCAGCTTCCTCATGATGCAGGCAGGCAGACAGGGGGTCCCCACAGGGCAATGAATTGTTGCCCTAAGGCTGTCCAGAGTCACCTTTTTGGAATCAGGAACCAAGACTTGTAAGACCCATTAGCCAACAACAAACCCTCAGGGAGCTGGATCAACCTTTCTCTGCCTAGCCCTTAATCCAGCTACATTCCAGGACAGAAGATCCAGCAGGAACAGAGGTCAAGAAAAAGGAGATTTTCAAAGAATACCACTCCCAAAGTCTACTCCCCTTGGCAATGGCCCTAGCAACCTAGGTTGAAGCCCCATATGGGAGTACCTTGGGGAGAAACCTATAAAACCTGTCCTGACCAAAGGAGGCAGGCACATGCTGCCTGGGCACACATGCCGCCTGGGCGCATATTCTGCCTGAACCCATGTGCTGCTTGAGCCCACGTGGCCAAGCACATGTGGTGCCCGAGCACGTGCATTGCCCACTTCTTCCCTCTTGAGATTGTTCTCTACTCTCTCTCTCTCTCTCTCTCTCTCTCTCTCCTCTCTCTCTCTCTCTCTCTCTCTCTCTCTCTCTCTCTCTCTCTCTTTCCTTCCTCCTTCCCTTTCCTAAAACCTCCTTAATAAAACCTGTTTTACTTCACTGCTCTTCGACTCCTGAAAATTCTTTTTCTGCGAGGAAGACAAGAACCCTGAGGAAACCCTAGGTAAGGCCTAGGACTGACTTGTGTTTTGTCAGTCCTTAGCCTGCCCAGAGGGTCCCGGGTGGCAGAGGTGGCTGGGGAGGTGACCATCTTCTCTCCCCTTCCAGCCTTACATAAGCCACCCTTGAGGCCCACCTGCATCACTCAGGGTCTATTGTTGGTTAATGGTTCTTATCAAATCTTCATTCCTGGTTCCAAAAGGTGATAGCCTAATGGCAACAGTTTACTGCCCATGGCAACAGTTTACTGCCCATGCGTATATCACATGGGGTGGTTCACCCCACCACCACCACTGTCTGCCTACATCACATGGGGCGGTTCAGGCCAAGCAAGTACAGTGGCCTGGATGGAGGAGCTGTTGCCTTTACTAGCAGAGATAATCACATCCCAGCTGCTGAAGAAGAGATAAGTCACACAGGTTATCTTCCCTGCAGATTGCCCTCTGTGGACATCTAACTCGTGCTGTGGGTTATCTGCTGCTGGATTTACCATGCTTGAAATGGGGGAATCAATTTCTTTTAAAAAATCATCTGTCCCAGGAAACAGTTCAGATACCATAGTGTACTTAAGGAAGAAATATCCTAATGGAGCAGCAAGTAACTGGTTTTCTCGAAAGTCTTAGGTCTTCAACCTACTGGTAGTTATCAATGAAGAATGACAATGCTTCATTCATTCACTCAGTAAATCAGTGTTGGGTGCCTCTTTCATGGTGGTCCCTCTGCCTTGTACATATATATGAAAGCACACTTTCAGAGTGCTGGGAAAGCCAGCAGCACCAAATTGGAAGGGACATGCTGTTCTGGTTGGTGTCTCTTGGAGACAGGATGAAAGTATGTGTTTTGAGGAAACTGTATTTCAAACTTTCATTTTCCAATAAGGTAAACAAAATCCTCAAAGGAGAATGGTGCTGTGAAATGTGGAAGGATTTATCCAATACTACCATCATTAAGAATGAGCACAGAGAAAGAGAATTTGACATTCATCTCTTCCATATCCCCTTTTCCAGGAATCACAACCTCCAGTAATCCCAGCCTTACAGCAGGGATCTTAATGCCTCATTGCCAGAGTCTCTATAATGGAATATTCAGTCTCTAGGATGGAATGTTCAGTATCTGGCCAGAGGAGTTATTGGATCCCTACATTCTGCTAATGTTAGCAGCTGCAGATTCTCCACCTCCAGCTTTGTCCTCCTTATACAACAGATTCAGATTTATTCTCAGTGAAGACCTCATGCCACTATCCTCGAGATACTGAAGATCATTTTGCTATTATACCCCTACTATTCTTAGACCTTCACTCCAGTTACTGGACTCCAGTTTCAGCTCTTTAAACTCAGACCAGGGGCCGGAGTGATAGCCCAGCGGGTAGGGGCGTTGCCTTGCACGTGGCCGGCCCGTGCCAGCCTGGGTTCGATCCCGGCATCCCATATAGCCCCCAAGCACTGCCAGGAGTAATTCCTCGAGTGCAGATCCAGGAGAAACCCCTGAGCATTGCTGGGTGTGACCCAAAAAGCAAAAAAAAAAAAAAAAAAAAAAACTCAGACCAGTTCGACCTAACCCAGACCTGAATATCTCCCTTTATCTACACTCAGGCTGGAACAAGGGGCTGCATTTCCTTTCTCTGAACTCTTCTATCCTTGAGTGCCCTCACCTGAACTGACATTCAAGCGTGTCAGCTCTTGAAGCACCTGCCTTTCCTTTGGCATATTCTGTTTGCCCTTCCCAGGTTGCATCTTGCACTATGGTCTGTTTTCTGAATCATGTCTATACTATGTTTCAGCATACGGCATGTAGAGTATTCTTCTGAGTTACAGACTTAGCCAGCACTACCCTATCCTCAGCTGTCCTCAGCATCTTGGATGTAGACACATAGCAACATGTCCCTCTTAGGTCAGACTGCTCAGAATTTTGCTTATCTGCTATCAAGGGTCTCCCATGCAGTTAATTCTCATGACACTGAATGTGATAAGTGTGTGCTTCCCTGTAAATGCACTTCCCAAGGAGTCGTTGAGGCAAAGGGCATTGGGAATAACTTGATTAGCTTCCAGTTGCCCTGATGCCAGAACAGGAACCTATATCTCCTGCGCATGACCCCAACCCTGCCTGCGGTCCTCACACCACCCAAATTCAGCTCTTCTCATCTCAGTATCCTGGGAGTCAACAAAACACACCAGTGCTCCCAAGGAACAAAAACGAAACCCCAACACTCCAGTTTAGAATACTTTTCCCCATGTCCCCACTGTGCCCCACAGTCCTCTCCTATTTTCTCTCTCTACTCCTCCCTTTCCACCCCATTACTTACAAGGGAAAAAATAATAACAAATAGGAAGGCTAATTCTAAGTTTGTGCAGTCCCAGCGTGTATCCTGGTCCGCCCTCAGTCCTGTTATTTTCTCCTGGGTCTAGCTTTGACAAGACTGATGACATTTACGTTTTCCAAAAGCTTCAATAAGAGGCACTTTAGTTGCAATCACCTCCATCTAATTTCCCCAGTCAAAAAAAATTTTTTTGGCTTAAATCACACAACACAACTAAGGTCTGAGCTGCTCTGACAACTTGTCATCAAATAGGGCTCAACCCAAATGGACTGCCTTAAAATCCAAGGACAAAAGAGAAAAATGGACTGAGTGGCCTGAAATGAAGTAGAATGGCTGGAGGAAGAGAAGAAATTGGCATGAGTCAATTTGTTAAAGTTCTGGAACAGGTAGCTTAGTACAGTGTTCTAAGCTATGAAATAGAAAATGAGTATTTCTCTAGAGGAGACAAAGAAAATGCATGGCTGCTTGAGGAACCATTATCTCATATACATGGGAGCCAAGCCCCCAGACAGCAAATGCAACCCTCGATTTTATGCATAGGACTCAGTGGGAAACAGTGACTTTCTCTCCAAGGAACCTTGATCAAAGAAATGTGTCATGCCATGGGGCCCCCAGGTGGACAGATGGGTTTTGGGAGGGCCCATCACTTCTGGGGGTCCCAGAAGCAGCCGGATGAGACTCACCCACCACATTAGCCACCATATTTGCTGTCTGGACGCTGCAGCAGATCAACTACGCCCGCCTGGGAGGGATGCTACCTCAAGACCAGATTAACAGAACAAAACGAGTTCGAGCCCAGGTAGACAGTTCCCAGAAGTGGGAATCACCAGGAATTCATCAGATGGAGTCGGGCCGGCCCTTACCCCCCCTCCATTTTGTCTGAGCCGGTGACCCCACCCAGGAGCTGCCCTGAGGTGACCAGCCATAGCATGCGGGGCCTCAGACGTGACTGGGGAAGCTGGAACTGGGCTTTCCCCAGGCTCAGCTGACCATGGGGCCCCAGGGTGGACAGATGGGTTTTGGGAGTAGGCCCATCACCACTGAGGGGTCCTGGAAGCAGCCGGATGAGACTCACCCACCATATTAGCTGCCATAATCACTGTCTGGAAGCTGACCATGAGGCCCCTAAGTCGCATGGCCGCGCGGCCATGTGGTCCCTTCAAACTAGTGGAAACAGTTATGTTCTTTAATGTACTGCATTCTACGATGTGTAGGAAAGGTAGGCGGGAGATGGGTGATGGGAGATGGTTTGGGTGGTGGGATGGGTGTTGGAACACTGTAGAACCAAAACTCGACATGAGCATCTTGTAATTGTATGTCTAAAAAGTGGTGTAATAAAATTTGAAGGGGAAAGATTAAAAAAAAAAGAAATGTGTCATGAAGGAATCAAGATCCACTGGTTTTTATGTGATTAGAAAGTGGAAGAAGAATGTGAGATGAAATATCACATCTGTTCTTTAAATAACTTCATTTATGGAAGAAATAGATATTAAAAAGCATGTATTCATATTCACTTATATTACTTGTCTTCCCATTGTTCATAGATTTACTCCAGCAGTCACCAGTAACATCTCCATACTTCCTATTGTGTGCTAGTGTAGCCCAAGGACATCTGCTCACACCAGGAACACAAAGAACCTCAAACCATTCGTTTAGATCATGGGAATGAGGTCTATAATTGGTACTGGTTTTTGGCATATTAAATATGACACGGGTAGCTTGCTGTGTGGGTGGTATACTCTCGGCAGTAGGTTCTCAGTGCGTGCATTTATTGATGAACTGCCCAGCCAGGAGAGATCAGCTCATCTCTTGGGTGGAACTCTGATGGAGTTGTGGAGCTCAGATATTGAAAATGGTGGCCCTCATGGTGTGAGGGTTCCTCTGGCTTCTTGTGAGACTCTATTGGGTTGGCGGGCCAGGGCTAGAACTTGCCTTCCCTCCCAAATGCCTCATGATCAGCTGAGCACAGGGAGAGCTGGTAGCAACTCTGCCCCATATATCTGTCAGCATGTTATATATTAAGATAAATCTGGGTTTGATATAGGAGGATAAATGGAACTCTGTACCATGTATCCAATTTTTCTATATATTAAAAAATTCACATGGGGTGGAGATTTATTAGAGCCAAGTAGGGTACATATCTTGCATGCAGATAACTCAAGTTGGATCTCTGGTATCACATATGATCCCAAGTCTCACCAGGAGTGAGTGGAGCCAGAAATATGCCCTGAGGACCACTGAGTGAGGCCCCAAAGTAAAACAAAATTAGGGGCCGGAGCGATAGCCCAGCGGGTAGGGCGTTTGCTTGCACGAGGCCGGCTCATGCCGGCCAGGGTTCGATCCCCGGCATCCCATATGGTCCCTGAGCACCGCCAGGAGTAATTCCTGAGTGCAGAGCCAGGAATAACCCCTGAGCATTGCCGGGTGTGACCCAAAAAGCAAAAAAAAAAAAAAAAAAAAAAACAAAAATTAAAATAGCATGTGAGTGACAACAATGGTTCAAATCCCAGTACTGCATACGATCCCTTGCACACCTTCAGGAGTAGCCCATAAACACAAAGTATAGCCCTAAAAGAACCAAACCAACATGGTGACACAGAACACAGTATGGAGGTTAGGGCACATAGCCTGGTTCCATCCTGGGTACTACATAATCTATCATCACCAGGTCTAGCTTTAGAGGCTCCCATATTCTACTAGCTGTTGCCCTCAGGGCCCCTAAGCACCATGTAGTGGTCTTAGTAGTTTCTACCACTGCAGAATCCAAGTTGCACTGCATCCGTGAGCCCTTAGCCATCTTTCTTTGATGGTGGGTGGGGCTCCACAGGGTAATCTCAGGTGCCATGTGGAGTGATACAAAATTATCATATCCAGTAATAATACAAAATTATTTAAAGAAATGTTTTTTCAGTGGGAGAACCTCCTAGGAAGTACTTGGGGGACCAGGCACCACTCCCAGAGATATCCCAGGGTTTTATGGTTCTCTGCTATGACCCTGAAGGTAAGGTACTGCTCAGTCCTGTGGTGCTGAGGACCAACAGAGACCACACCTGGGGGGAGGGTATGAAGTGTGATGGATTGAATAGGCATCCTGAGCATGCAAAGTGTGTACTCTATATACCTGTGTACTCTATCTCCCCCCAACTGTAAATATATTTTTGTAAAAGCATTTCTGCTTCCTGACTATTGAGTAAAATTCTATCACCCTCTCTCTTTTCTTCCCTCCCCTCCAATTCAGGGACCCTGAGGATATCATTCAGTCCTGGTGGGTTTTTTTTTGTTTGTTGTTGTTGTTGTTTTTGCTTTTTGGGGTCACACCTGGTGATGCTCATGGGTTAATTCTGGCTCTGCACTCAGTAATTATTCCTGGCGTTACTTGGGTGGCCATATGGGGATGCGGGGTCTAGAACCATGGTAGGCCACATACAAGGCAAACACCTTATCCACTGTGCTATCTCTCCGGCTCCAATTCCTCTTCATATTAGAAGAGCTATTTCAAAATTTTCCCCAAACCCCTAAAGTCAAGGAGAGAGAACCTGCCTACTAACTCTCCTACTTCCTTTCCTGTCATTGACTCTCCCAAAGTTACACCTTCATCACTGGCATTGTGAAGTCGTTGTCCCTCTTATTGAATCACTGATTGGGTGAGCAGCTAATTTCCATTTGCAGATAGGACCTGATGCCATTCTGAGACCCTATGTTCCTGTGCAGATCTCCTGATAAGAGATGATGGCTCATCCTCTGCCACCTCTGGCTGCCATGGAGAAAACGGCTTTTTGTCCCTGGGCTTTAAAATCTTCTGATATAAATTGGGTTGGAAGTAATAGAAAGGATCTTGACTTTTCCTTCTGATCCTGATTTCCAGTTTCTCCAGTCTCTCATGAGAGGCAGATTTAAACCTTCCAGGAGGGAGGGAGATCGGTGGATGTCTGCCTGCAGTTATCTTTTCCAAACAAGAACTGCTGCCGAGTACCTAGAGCAGCACCAAGAGCCAGACAGGGTACAGTGTGCTGGGCTCACGGGCCTGAGCTTTCCTGCTGCCCTGACCCTGTGCTGGGCTCACAGGCCTGTGCTCTCCTGCTGCCCTGCATCACTGCATTACAGAAACACTCTTCACTCTTCTCTGAAGTCCAATCTACAGCTAGTATCCAGTCTGTCTTTTCCCTGGTCCCTGGATTTAAGCCTGGCCTGTGCCACCTTTCCCAGCTGAATTTAGTGCTTCCTTGTCATCACTGAGCAGGGATGCTTTCCCACTTCCCAAATTGCCCCTGACCCTGGCCACAGCGCTTTCCAATGGATCATCCTTCCTGATGACTACCTGGTAGAGCTGTCATAAGATCAAGGAGGTGAGCTGAAAACTTAAAAAACCCCTTCTAAACAAAGGAATCTCTGCCAACAATGCCTGAGAAAAAGCAAGGAAGGGCCCAAAAGGCTTCAGCACAAGTGTGTGACAATTCATTGTGAAGGTTTCTATCTCAAATATGCTGAGCCAGAGAGAGAGAGAGCACTGAGGGGAGGGCACTTGCCATGCATGGAACCCTGAGCATAGCAAGGAGTAATTCCTGAGTGCAGAGTGAATATGAACATGGCCAGGTATAACCCAAAACCCAAATAAATAAATAAGCAAACAAACAAATAAAAAAAAAACAGACAAACAAATAAATTTAAAAGATGTTTCAGATTACTGCCCTATGTACTTTAAGGGACCAAAAGGATGGCTGAAAGGAGAGAAACATGAACAAAAGGAAAAGCAGGAACTAGGAAATCTAAAAATCAACTTCCAAGAGATTTTGTTCACTAATATAGATTTTGTCTAGAAAAGTAAAGAGCTGAACATTTCAGCTGTGTTTCCCGCTCTGTTGCTGTGTCTTAACGTAAAAATCTAGTCCACATTATGTCTGAGGTCAGATCCTGTCCCTTGAAAGAACAGATAAGCCTTGCTTAAGAAAGCAGGAAAAAAAAATCTCTCAAATGGTGAATTTTGGGAAGAGAGTGAAATCCTAGCTGAGAGGCCTAGAATCTGGGATGGGTCCGTGACCATTATGTGGAGTTCAAGGATTTTCAGACGATTCAGGCAACAGAGAATTATCTTCTGCTAGGAGGGACCTCCTGTAAGCTCTAAACCTTTGGCCCAGAAAAGTACAAGTGTAACAAAGTTAGACATACAACATGTTCCACACACAGGATCTACAGACCCCAGCCTATTTCAGAACCCCCAACCAGCACCATTTTCTCCTCTGAAGACAAAGAAATGTTAGATCATAGAGGTGTGCCCACGCATCCACAATTGGAAAGTCCTCTGCTGGTCCTAACTCCAGTCCAGAGATCCTCATCGGCATCCACCATATGTGAGCCCCTGAGTCACTCTAGGAGTCCACCAAGGCCCTGTGTGTGCTTGTGATGGGCTTCACCCTGAAGCTCAGGGGGTATCAGAGCCTGCTCTGTCCTATGACTCTGACAGACACTCTCCAAGCACTTGGTGGAAATAGAAAGGGCAGGAAAGAGTGGGCAAAAAATACCCAAGAATGACAGTCATGACTTCAAACCTACTTTTCTACCATGTATTGTCTCTGAGTCAGATGTTTTCCATATTCCTGGAGCTATAGGTAGGAGAGACAGGATAATTGGGCCTTTATGCAGAAGATGTCTACCCCTCTTCAAGCCAGGCAGGAGGATGGGGTGGGTGTGAAATGCTTTCCCAGAACTCTCTGAGTAGACGGGGCTTCCATGAAGCATGCACGAACCAGTTCACCACATGGCCAAACAGTACAAACTGTTCTAAAGGGCAGTTTCTGCTCCATTCCAGGTACCCAGGCTTGTGCTCACAAGGTGATGATGGCATACACAGCAAAGCATGCTTGCAAATCTTTTTTTTTCTTTTTGGATCACACCTAGCATGCTCAGGATTACTCCTGGCTCTGCACTCAGGAATTATACCTGGCGGTACTCTGGGGACTATATGGGATGCCGGGATTGAACCCCACTCGGCTGCATGCGTGGAAAACACCCTAACTGCTGTGCTATCACTCCAGCCCTTTCTTTTTTCTTACTATCAACCTTGACTCATGTTCATTGCAAAGCTTCGTGTTGCTCTGAATTCTTCCTCTGGAGGCCAGGTTCTTTCTGCTCACCTTGCTTCTCTCACCCTGCATGGGATGGTTCAGCAATTTTAAAGAAACAAAAATCCACTGTTGGGAACTTTCACTGTGCTAAGATCCCTGTGGCCTCACACCTGGCTCCCAGTGCACTCACAGGAAGCAGCAGTGACAGCTCTCCAGGCTCCCTCCTGTATCCTGCCGTGCAGCTCACCAGAGCATGAAGAAGTTACTAGCAGGGCCTGATTCCAGACTCTGGAGATGGCACAGTAGCATGTGAGAAGGTGGCCTCTGCAATGGAACCTATCTCTCCACCTGAATCACCTCTCCTGCTACCTGCTGCTTGAGTTGATGCCTGGGATGCTTGCCAGGGGATAAATAGCTGCATTTGGGCCACTTGTGAGTCTCTAGGTGGAGATTGCCTGGGACCCCAGCACCTACATCTTCAGCTTCCTGCTCAAGCAGAGACAGGAAACAGTCCACAGCCCTGCAGCTTGCACACTACCTGAAGGGGGTCTGCAGGACACCTGGTGTGCGAGCAGCAGTGACACCCTTCAGGAGACACACAGTCCCCCATTCATCACAGGCCTTGGATCCGTGTCCTTTGCGCCATTAATATCTGTGCCTTTGAAAACGGCTTTTGTTTTCTTGTACTTATAAGCCCTGAGTGAGACTTGCTGTGTGTTTCCTGAGGATGGAGGCTTGACTCCCTTACCAACCCTCAGTTTCAGAACGATGGTGAGGCACTGTCCATTCAGACATCAGTCGGTGTCACACAGCTCTACGCTACAGAGCCAGGATTGCAGCACAGGCTGAGAACTCCCAGTGATGTTAGGGTCCAATTTATCCTTTCCCTGATCCCAGGGCTCTGCTGGTCTTGAAGCTTCTGTGTCTTCAGCCCCAATCCAAACCCTAATACACCATGATGCTGTCTCAAGGCCCCCTTCCATGTCCCTCCATGATGCTCTCTCTTAAGGTCCCTTTCCATGTCCCACCGTGATGCTGTCTCAAGGTCCCCTTCCATGTACCACTGACGGTACAACACTCCCTGCTCGGACAGAAATGCCTAAATCAGCCATCCGGTGTGTCCCAGCCCCTCATCTTGTGTTGCTTCCTATGGTTGCACTGTGAAAAGTTTACCCTCCCATGGCAAATGACAACGGCGGTGTCCACCAGGCACATTGCTGCCCAGGCGTCAACTTGGCCTTGAGGCCCTCCCTCTGCAAAGTTCTCAGATTGAGGCTGCAACACATGCCTTGCGATCACGATCACGATCACGATCTTCCCGTTAATCATCTATTTGCTAGAGCGGGCACCAGTAATATCTCAATATGTCCTGTCACATGCTGTAGAGCCAAGGGCACGGCTTGGTACAGGAACATAAAGAGCCTCAAACCATTATATTAGGTCATGAGAATGATCTAATATAATTGTTACTGGCATTTGGCATATCAAATACAACACGAGCAGCTTGCTAGGCTTGCCGTATGAGAGGCATACTCTATCAACACCCTACAAATAAAGCCTTTATTGATGAACCTGGTCGCTATGCGCCGCGAGCTGGGCTGTGATGGGCTGGTCGGCTGGGTGGAGTTCTGATGAGAGGGAAGTCCAATGTGGAAAATGGCGGCGCCCATGGAGTGGGTGGGGGTCGCCTGGCTTGTTGTGAGGTTCTGCGGGGTGGTGGGCCAAGGCTGGAACCCACCATGCCTCCCGACTGCCTCATGAACGGCTGGGCACAGGGAGAGCAAGGAACCGCTCTGCCCCATGTCTGAGAGTCTCTGGACCAGCATACCTGGGCCGGATTGAGGAAGAAACTGCTCCAGGGTGGGTGTCGATGATCCGGGCTGTGATGGGCTGGTCGGCTGGGTGGAGTTCTGATGAGAGGGAAGTCCAATGTGGAAAATGGCGGGCGCCCATGGAGTGGGTGGGGGTCGCCTGGCTTGTTGTGAGGTTCTGCCGGGGTGGTGGGCCGAGGCTGGAACCCACCATGCCTCCCGACTGCCTCATGAACGGCTGGGCACAGGGAGAGCAAGGAACCGCTCTGCCCCATGTCTGAGAGTCTCTGGACCAGCATACCTGGGCTGGATTGAGGAAGAAACTGCTCCAGGGTGGGGTGTCGATGATCCGGGCTGTGATGGGCTGGTCGGCTGGGTGGAGTTCTGATGAGAGGGAAGTCCAATGTGGAAAAATGGCGGCGCCCATGGAGTGGGGTGGGGGTCGCCTGGCTTGTTGTGAGGTTCCTGCCGGGTGGTGGGCCGAGGCTGGAACCCACCATGCCTCCCGACTGCCTCATGAACGGCTGGGCACAGGGAGAGCAAGGAACCGCTCTGCCCCATGTCTGAGAGTCTCTGGACCATGCCTTGCGAGCTGGGTAAAATCCCCAACACCCATGAATTTACTCAGCTTGTGTTCTCGAAGCAGCTAACAGTCCAAACCCCAAACCTTTCCACTCCTGACTCCCCTCTCATCTCTGCTTTCAGCCACTCCCAAGTTGGAAGCTGAGGGCAGACAGTGTCAGTGTTGACCTTGGGCTCCCCTTCTTATAGGAACCATGGACTCTCAAAAGAAGCCTCATTAAGAAGCGCTCCATCTTCTGACTTCCACTACACACACTGCTGTCTGCTTCTCTCCCCAATCTACATCTCATTTGTTACCAGCGCTTTCTCCCATTGGGTCCCTTCAGTTTTCCAGAGCCCATTAAAACAGCCACATCTGCCTTCCTGGTGTAGAGATTAGGTTACTATATATGCAATTCTCTTCCTCTCATGTCTTAAGCAATTTATTCTTTGTCTTCCTGCCTTGTCACATGCTTTTTGTCCTCCACCAGCAGTCTTGTTTCTGCAGGCTGGGATTTGGGTTTGATACAGGTGTTGCCACGAGTCATCCTCTATTAATCAGGTTGGGAGAATGAGAGAAAAAACAGCTCTCCAGGTTTGACTTAAGATTGGGAACAGAGTTAGATGTGGACTTACACAGAGGCAACACAGGGAGTTCTAACTGGGGTACGTGAGGTGTGCAGGAGAAACCCAGCCGGTTTTAGCTGCATTGCACTGATTTTTAGCTTTGTTGCACAATACTTATCTCCAGATTAATTGACATCTCCAGATAAATATGTCTTGAATAAATAAGGAAAGAAAGAAGGGAGGGAAGAGAATGAAAGAATGGGGAATTGAAGGAGATGGGAGAGAAGGGTGGGAAGATAAGGGAGGAGAGAGGAGGAAGGTGGAAGAATGGGGAGGGGGAGGGAAAAGAAGAGAGAGGAGGAAGGGAGGAGAGGAGGGAAGAGGAAGATGGGGGGGGGGATGGGAAGGAGAGGGAAGGCAAAGGGGGAGAAAGAGGGGTGGAAGTAAGGGGGTGAGGGAAGGGAAGGAGAGGGAAAGGTAAAGGAGGGAAGTAAGGGAAAGAAAAAGGGGAAAAGCCTTACTGGAGGTTTAGAATAAGTGCCTTGCCCCATAGGTGCCTAAGCAGAGAGCCTAGAGACGTCTGACCTGAGGCTAAGAATGGTATCTCTGGGTGAAGAGACAGTACAGCAGGGAAGGTGCTTGCTTTGCACAGCTGACCAGGGCTTGATCTCAGGAACCCCATGTGGTTTGCCAAGCCCACCAGGAGTGATCTCTGAGCATGGATCCAGGAGTAAGTCTTGAACCCAGCTGGGTATGACCCAAAACCAAAAAGAAAAAAATAAGGGGAGGAAAGAGGGAAGGAAGGAAGGAAGGAAGGAAGGAAGGAAGGAAGGAAGGAAGGAAGGAAGGAAGGAAGGAAGGAAGGAAGGAAGGAAGGAAGGGAAGGAAGGAAGGAAGGAAGGAAGGAAGGAAGGAAGGAAGGAAGGAAGGGAAGGAAGGAAGGAAGGAAGGAAGGAAGGGAAACAAAGAAAGGAAGGAAAGAAGGAAGGGAGGAGTCAGGCAAGAAGGAATGCCATCTCTAACATCAAGATAGGAAACTTGGACCAGACAAGTTCTGTGTTTGTGTTATATATGAACAACCTGGGTTAGATCTTTATCCCATAGGATCCTCTAAGTACTACCAGGAGTCACCCCGAGTGCAGAGCTAGGAGTCAACCTTGAGTACCACCAGGTGTAGCCCAAAAAATAACATGATAATGAAGTTTAAAAGGATCAGAAGCACTAGGAACTGCGTGGTTTCTAATCTGCTGTCACAGCACTTAAAGACACTGTTAACACTATTTGACCCTTGATTCTCCCCATACTGAGCAAGTAGGATTCAGATGCTGTGTCTTTGCGTCCTGCAGCTCAGAGACTGGAAGCATTCCTATTTCCCATGTCGAGAGAGATGGAGCTTAACTTACATACACTGGGTGCTAAGCAGTTCTTGACCTTGATGTCCCGAGGTTCCCACACAACATACCCTCCAGCCCACTCCATGGAGTTTAAAGTGCCATCGGAGAGTAAGGCGCCTTCCCTAACCCATTCCTGGAGCTTAGGGTTCAAAAAGTGAGATTTTTAAAACCTGTCATAGAAGCCACTTTTTAGCCCTACTAAGCAACAGAATTTTTTAGATCCTTGATTAGAGAAATTCTGATTAGAGAAATCCTCTGTATTTAGAGGTGACTACAAGAGTATGCCACCCGCACGGCAAGCCTGGCAAGCTACCTGTGTTGTATTTGATATGCCAAATACCAGTAACAATTATATTAGGTCATTCCCATGACCTAATATAATGGTTTGAGGCTCTTTATGTTCCTGGAGCAAGCAGATGCCCTTGGGCTCTACTAGCATGAGACAGGACATATGGAGATGTAACTGGTGCCCGCTCCAGCAAATCGATGATGAAAGGGAAGATAGTGATAGTGATAGTGATAGTGATAGTGATAGTGATAGTGATAGTGATAGTGATAGTGATAGTGATTAGATAAAGAAAAGTGAGCTCACAGGGAGAACCAAGAATCTGGGACCCAAATTTCCACTGCTTATGGCTAGAACCTTGCTTCCCTTCTGCTTCATCCTGTGAATTCAGGCCAATCACTTAATGTTTCCTAAGGACTCGTTTTTCTTAGTTCAAAATTGGAATGACAATAATACCTTGATCACAGGGTTTGCTGCAAGAATTAAAACATGTAAGTGCCTGTAGCAGAAGTTAGATCATTTTAAGTGTTTCATAAATGGTGCCGTTGTTAATCTAAGTTTTATTATTGTTACAGAAAAGATATGTTCATGCCCAAGTAGAGTAGGAATTGGGTAAAAGAACCTGGAACATAAATAAGGAAATAGTGTTTAAAAAACTCACATTGAGGCTTTGCATGAGCTAGTTGCTATTGCATAATAAACTATCCCCAAACTCAGAACAGTTGTTATTTTCTCAGACATTTGTGACCTGGCTTACCCAAGCTAGACTTCTCTGCTATAGGTTATGGCTGTCAGGAATTGGCTTCTTGCTTTGCGTTAGAGTCAAGTCTGCACCATTTATGTTTGTTTTGAGATTCAACCTGAGTCAGCGTGCCTGTGTGAAGGAAGCACCTTTCATAGTGAAAATAAAAAAAGTGAAAACTCAGAATCTCTTAAGAGAAAATCATGAGAGGAGCTCAACATTAGGAAGAAAAATGCTTTACACATCTTCAAAGCCACATAGTGAAGAAAGTGTATGGAATGAGTGAGGAAACAGAAGATTCAGGTCACCTCGGACACTGTTTCCTCTCTCAACGCCCAATTCACCTCAGACACCATTTCCCTCACTCTCAGTTCACCTCAGACACCATTTCCTCTTCCAACTCCTAGTCCACCTAAGCCACCATTTTCTCTCTAGTCCACCTAAGACACCATTTTCTCTCTCGATTCCCAGTTTTCCTCAGACACCATTTGCTCTCTTGACTCCCAGTTTTTCACTTTGTCAATCACTTGACAGTTTTGTATCTTCCTCAGCACACTAGCCACCAGATCCAACTCATTTTTAGACCATCATGAATAAAGAACAGGTTTGCTCTTGTAGTACAGATGACACTTAACAAAACTGCTGACCCTAAGTGGTCCTGCTGTTTGCAATGTTCCACAGTGAACCAACCAGTGGCAACCAGCACTGCAAGGAGGCTAAACCCTGAACAGCTCAGTTTGGGGAAGTTGGGAGAGGGCTAATTGAATGCACCCTCTGTACCCAAGCTTGTGCAAAAGAGGCAGGACCTACTCTCATTCCAGAACTGGACTCACCCCAAGAACTATTTGGCATCCAAGTAAGGGCGTAACCCCATTTTAAGGAAAAAGTACAATTAATGGCTTTGAAAACACATAGCTGAAATAAAGTGTCACCAAAGTGGGTTCTTCAAATTTGAGGTAAAGGCAATTGCCTGTGAAAGCTTCAGTCATTTAAGTGGTACTGACACTGTGAGTGGACTATAAGCCACACTGACGAAGAGCACAATGACAGCAGGAAGGTCACTGCGAGGGAAGAAGAAAGTCTGTGTTGGTCATCAGGAGACAAGAGTGGACTTGGGGAGCACAGTCTGGTCCCCTCCTCAGGCTGCTCCCACAGCCTGTTTCTCAGTTTTCCCTGTAGGGGTGAAGCAGTGCCCCCATTCGGGCTGCTTTACTCTGCTCCGAATGTGTGGCCTTTCCACCAACCAAAAAGCTTCGCATTCCTTCAAGCAGGCAGATAGGAAGTTAACATTTTTTTTTATAGAGTTTATACCCTTTATAGGTAATTATTTATCTTCTGGTTTATTGAAACAATAGGTCAGGCAACATTTGCCACAATAATGTCTGTGGAAGTGACTGGCCATAAAAACTGCAGAACAGTGTTTACCTGAAGTGTGTCTCATCTCCCTTCCTCATCCACCCTGGATGGACGCAGTGGTACTTCAGGAGACACAAGAAAAGACAGCTTCACTCTGTCTCTTATGCTTATTCTTCTTGGGAGTGTGTAAGAGTTCTTCCTTTTCTTAGCGCCACCTCAAAATCTCAAAACAAGATGAAGAGTGGACTTCTTTTGATGTTGGAGTCAGATGTACAAAGAATGTACATCTTTCTTCAAGTCGTTTGCCAGCAAAGATCAATTGTTGCTGATAGGAAGGAATTCCTTCCTTATCCTGAAGTTTTGGCCTTTACATTTTCTATTGGATATGAGGATTCAATCTTGAAAGTGATAGTATTACCAGTAAGGTCTCACCTGCCTGCATCCCAGCCCCCTATCCCCATCCTCAACATAAAGGCTTTCACAAAATATCACCTTGGCAGTGGGTCCACTTAAGGGTGGGGAAAGGAACAGAAGGCCTGTCAGGAAGCCACGGGGATCCCAAACAATGTTGGGAACTAGTTCCCCCTTTTATCTCAAAGACCGGCGTCAGATGATTTGTTATCCAACATGGCTAGATCTCTCTCTCCTCTCCTTCCCCCTTATTTTAAGTTTTTTGGACACACACAGCTAGCCCAGAGCTCACCCCCTGCTCTGTTCCCAGGGTGTAGAGCCAGAATTCATATCTACAGAGCCAGCGCCTTACCAGCTGTGCTATCTCTCCAGTCCAGAAGAATCAAAATTATCAAGAGGATAAGAGAGTTGTGATAAAGACCTGTGTCTTAGGCACTGGGGACTGTAGAAGAAGCTCTTAGACCCACAGTTCACATGTCCAACAGGCCAGGCAGGGGGCCAGGGACACTGGCAGGCCCGCCTGGTGGAGAAAGGGGCCACTGAGAGTGTAGAGAGGCAGCGTAAGTCAAAGTGTAAGGATTAGAACATTCAAGGTCCATCAGAAATGCAACAACACGGGCAGCTTGCCAGGCTTGCCGTGCAGGTGGCATACTCTTGTAGTCACCTCTAAATACAGCATTTATTGATGAACTGCGCGGCAGCTTGTGGACGCGCCAGCCAGGCTGTAATAGGCTCTTCTGCTGGGTGGAGTTCTGATGAGAGGGAAGTCCAGATGTGGAAAATGGCAGCCCTCATGGAGTGGTGGGAGGGTGTCTGGCTTGTTTGCGAGGCTCTGCTGGGGTGGGTGAGCCAGGGCTAGAACCCTCCATCCCTCCTGGGTGCCTCATGAGTGGCTGGGCACAGGAGAGCCGGTAGCAGCTCTGCCCCAAGTCTTTGAGTCTCTGGATCAGCCTACTTGGGCGGATTGATAAAGACTGCTGCAGGGTGGGTGTCGATGATCTGGGCTATGATAGGCTGGTCTGCTGGGTAGAGTTCTGACTAGAGGGGAAATCTGCATGTGGAAAATGGCGGCCCTCATGGAGTGGGGGTCTTCTGGCTTGTTGCAAGGCTCTGCTGGGGTGGCGGGACAGGGCTAGAACCCGCCATCCCTCCTGGGCACCTCGTGAGCAGCTGGGCACAGGGAGAGCCAGTAGCAGCTCTGCCCCATGTCTGTGAGTCATGGGGACACAGAGGAGATATATGAGAGACGGGGCCAGTGGCAGCAGTGAGAAGAGATGCCATTTCCCCAGAGGATTTCTAAGCCAGGCCCTTACCAAAATAGATCTAGAAATGAAAGGAGGGAAATAAATGGAGTCATGGAATTCTAGATATACTAGAACATGAAGAGTCTGGCTAAGGAAGCAGCCTCCGCCAAGGCCTGGAGTGGAATGAAGAAATGTCAATTGCTGTGGGTGAGATGGATTTGTTTCTTAAGCTGGAGCTGGCCACTGGAATAGACTTCTCTATTCAATAGCATATTCCTACTCTGGGGTGTTTTCTGTCATTTAATTCTAAAGATAGCCAGGTGGAGGTCTGCCTTTTCAGTTTCACAGTATCCCCAGGGGGTACCTGGAAAGGGGGAGGATATGTGCCAAATGGCAAAACTCCATAAAACTAATTACCTAGGAAATTTCTGTGAGGAAAATGCATTGTGATCCAGGTGTTACATGGAGTTTATAAGTCAGGACAAGCCCCGAATTTATGAATCACAAATGAAAAATATGGAATATGAAATGTCTATTAACCTCCTGTCTGGCCAGTCAGAATCACTTGTCAAATGTGCCCCTAATGCGAGCCCACCCGCCAGTGAAGGGCCTTCATACTCCCCTCCCCAGCTCTCAGTCCAGAACCAGCAGCCTCCATTCAGTGAGCATTTGGATTTGGTTTGTGATTTTCCTTTTTGGTTCAGACTCAAGTGAGTCATTTGTTCCTCACCTGCATGCAGTATTACAGACTTTCATCCAACAGCCGGAGAGAGCTCTAGGCTACCTATTTATCCTGCCAAGACTGACTATAGATTTTCTTTACACTTTTCATAAATATGAGAATAAAGAATAAATTACAAATTGGCATGAACATGTAAGTGCTTTATAATAAATGTATAGGTATCTGTTAGTCCTGTATTAAGTTTAAACACTTGAAAATCAATCTTCATCACCTCTTCCTGAGTCTCAGCTCCTTCTAAGAATGTTGAGGTAGAAAGAAAAGAGTCTTCCCAAGCCCCATCACACATACAGGGAGAAGCATCTGACTTCTCAGCCAGATGCTTCCTACATTCTGACATGACTGGCAAAAACATGAGCTCTGTCCAATGTCACTCCTTACTTCCCACCCCACTTGAGGGCATCATGCTAGCATTCTCCCCTTCCTTCTCTATACCTTCATTTTGTTTCCTGAGAACTTATTCCCACATATACCGACATGAAAAATACTCTAGGGGATACCCAGTGAGACTCTTTTTGTATAATTTCCCACTCTTTGAGTACAGAAAGAATCTGTGACTTGATTCTAAAGAATCATTCACGACCATGGTCATGGGGGTAAGTGCCTTGGTTAAAGGCATCTTTATGCTACCTGTCATAAATGATCTTGCATATTTGATCAAATTCAGTACTGCTGCTGACTTTGAGGTCATCCTTAGTGGTCCTCATCTACATATGTGTAACTTTATCTTTTTGCCAAGCAGGTAAATTTTCCTACTGGTGTTGAAGTGAGCCATCAGATGATAAGAGGTTATGAGAGGTAATTAAGAAGGGCTGTAAGGTAAATAACTAAGGCTGGCTCCTAGGAGCTAAGAGCAGCCCAAATATAGAAAGCAAAAGAAGCAGGGGCTCAGTCAAATACAATGTAAATGTGTAGGGTCCGTCCTGCAGCCTCCTGTACTGCTGACTTGTGGAAAGTGTGGGAAAGTACTGGGATAGTACATGTATGTTATCTGGTGTCAGTAAGTTAGTGGCAATTTGTTACCCAGGAATAGAAGCTAGTACTGCACATAAGCATGCTGTTGTTCTTCCCAAACTCTCCTGACCTCACTTCTGTTGAAGCACCACCCATTTTCTCTTTATCTTTTCCCAGCAAAAGCACTAAAAATAGTGGGCTGTCTTATGTCTCAAATTTCTTCCAATTCTCTCCCCAAACCCACTCCAATCAGGCTTTTGTCCCATCACTCCTCAGAAACTGCTCTTATCTGAGACACCAATGACCTCTATGTTGCCAAATCCAGTGGTAAATTCTCAGTTCTCAATTACTTGACCCTTCAGCTGCATTTGGTAAAGCTGATCACTCTCCCCTTGTGTCAATTATTTTTCCTTTGCTGTCTATAACACCACAATTGTCTGGCTCGGGCTTACCTCTCTGCAATTCCTTGTCAGTCTCAGTTACCGAAGTTTCTCCTTCCCAGAAGCGCTAAAATGCTGCATTCTCAGTCCCTACCTTGCAGTCACCAGACCTATTTCGTGCAGTCTCATCTTCAAACACCTAAAACTTGACAGCTTCCAATGTCCGTCTCAGTCTAAACCTTTCACTCAAATTCCTGATTCATAAATCACTTTTCTCCCATTTGGGAGTCTGAGCATCTCCAACTCACTGTGTGTAAAACGGAGACTTAGATTCCTATACTTGTGTCTAATTGAGCATCTCAAATTCGCTTTCTAAAATGGAATTCCAGATGCCTGTGTTTGGGTGTTGGATGAACATCTCTAATTCAGTCTTTCTAAAATGGAGTGACACAAAGTGGTCTTTAGAATATACATTGTTGAGAAAGTTGATAAACCATATGCAAAATAATAAAACAAAGTCAATATTTAATACCAAAGCATATAACTAACCCCTAAATGAATGAAAGACCTAAAACCATCAAGTGCTTTATGAGACTTAAAAGCCATCAAATGCATAGAAAAACCATAACGCAAATGGAAAATATAGACAATATCTTCCTGACATTGACCTTTGGCTATGTTTTGGGGGATTCAACTCCAACAGAACAGATTCAAATCAAGCTGAAATGTTCTGCACAGTAAAGAAATGCCTCATAACAAAAAAGTAGGGGGCAGGACAACCAAAAGAAACAGTTATATGAACACTCCTGTGGCATCAACATAAAAAAACATATAGAAACAGAACTGAACACAGCCCTGCATGGGTGGGGGGGTCTCTCTGAGAAAATTAACTAGAAAACTCCATGATCACCTTAGGAAGATTTTTTGTGGAAGATAGAATTGTGGACAAATTCAGAATTGTGGACAAATTTGGAAAAAATGGATACTTCCTCTGGGCGAGGGGAGGAAAGTAGAGACTGAAAGAAATAATGGATTGCCAAGCTCGTACTGCACATAAAATGCCAACCTGAGGCAACTTGAGCACTGAATGCAAAGATTTTACAGAACTTCAACTTTATACCAGATTTCCTCTGTCTTACCAAACTTGGGTCTTTGTTGAGTCCAACATAGCATCCAGGCACCTCTGGCTCAACTGGGAACAGCAAATAGATTTTTGCACCCAGAGCATTATAAAATGTGAATGCTAAGGCCATCAAAATTATGATGACATTTTTCAAAGATTTAGAAATGAACATTACTGAAATTTGTATAAAATCATGAATCTCCTAAGTAGTACGAGAAATCCAAGGAAAAATAGGATATGGGAGGTGTTTTATCTCCTGACTTTGTATGATAAAGCTATAGTAAAAAACTGTATGGCATTGTAAATAAGATAGACTTTATCTTATAATCTTATTATTTTTCAAACCTATGGAATGAAACTGAGGGCCCAGAGACAAGCCCTCAGACATATACAGTTACTCTACTAAAAATGAGTTGGGTTCATAAAGTGGAGCAGGGAAAATTTCCTCAATAATTTTTGCTGGGAAAACTAGAGAGACACAGGCAATAACAATGGAACTGGGTCCCCATCTCACATCATACATAAAGTTAACTCAAAGTCTATTAAAAGTCTCAACATTAGACCAGATTTTATAAATACATTAAAAAAACACAGGCATAAAACTCTAGAATATGAACTTGAGAAGTGTTTTCAATGGTTTAACTCCACTGGGAAAGAAAACAGAGATAAGCAAATGAGAATACATCAAACCAAAAAATGTTTTGCATGGCAGAAAAAATCAGGCTAAAATTAAAAAAGATTCCACTGAATGGGAGAATATATTTTGATATCATTTATAAAAGTGCTATCATTTATAAAGCACTAATATTAAAGCTATATAAAGCACTCAAAAATATGAATAATTAACCCTATTAAATATGGACTATAGTAGCAGAGACTTCCCTGTTTTCTCCCTTTTTATAGAACCACTGTGTGACACCAAGAGAAGGCTGCTCATGATTGGGATCTCGGTCCTACAGTGCTCCAATACCCATCCCTCCACCAGTGCACATTTCCCACCACCAATGTCCCCCTTTCTCCTCCTACCACCATTCCATATCCCTCTTGTCTTTGTGGCAGGCACTTTCTTCTTCTTCATCCCTCTCTCTCCAGTTGGGCATTATGGTTTGCAGTACAGATACTGAGAGTCTCCAGTTTGTTCCTTTACCTACTTTCAGCACACAATTCTTATACAGAGTGATCATTTACAACTGCTTTTGTCATAATGGTGCTTTCCTACCCCAATTGTCTTTTTCCTGAGCAGTTGATGCAGGCTTCCAACTGTAGACCAAACTCCAGTCCCTTGTTTCTACTGTCCTTGGGTATTTATTTCTTATTATGTTTTTTTACATGCAACAAATGAGTGAAATAATTCTATTTTTTAAGGGAGGGTTAATTTTTTTAAATATTTTATTATACCATTGTGAGATATACAATTACAAAGATGTTCATGTTTGGGTTTTGATCATACAGTGTTCCAGCACCCATCCCTCCATCAGTGCCCATTTTCCACCACCAATGTCCCCACGTCCCTCTCCACCCACAGCCTGCCTGTATGACAGGTTCTTTATCTCTCTTTCTCTCTTTCTCTCTTCCTTCTCTTATACATTGTCGATTGCAAAACATACACTTAGAGGTTATCATGTGTATCTTTTGGCCTGTATTTAATGCTCAGTTCTAGGTTGGTATTAGCACTTTTGACAATTAGCACACTGTTCCCTTCTCTGTCTTACCTAACCTCTGACTCCCACATGTTTGTGGTAATTTCTACCTTTGACAAGACTTCCTGATCCATGTTTTGCCTAACCTTGGATATTGTTATCATAATATACATACATATATATATAAATAAATAATATATATAAATACATATTTATGTCATGCAAATAAATGCAGTCATTCTATATCTGTCTTTTCCCTCTGGCTAATTTCACTCAACATGATCCTCTCCATGTCCATCCATTTATAGGCAAATTTCATGACTTCATTTTTCCTAACAGCTGCGTAGTATTGCATTGTATATATGTACCAAAGGTTTCTTTATCCAGTCATCAGGCACACTGGTTGTTTCCAGATTCTGGCTATTGTGAATAGTCAGAATGAATAGCAGCATTTTCATAGATGCTATGAAAATGAAAGTGTCGAATGGTGTTTCTGCTGTGTGTTTTTGGCTTCCCATGGTATATTCCCAGGAGTGGTATTTCTGGGTCATATGGAAGATCAATTTCTAGCTTTTGAGGAATGGCATATTGGTCTCCAAAAAGGCTGGACCAGCCAACATTCCCACCAAGAATGAATGAGTGTCCCCTTTTCCCCACATCCACACCAGCACTGGGTGTTCTTGTTCTTTTGGATATATGCCATACAGACACTTCTCTGAATAGACATTTAGACAGTCATAGACATTTGAAAAAAGTGCTTATTGTCACTTGTTTTCAGAAAAATACATGTAAAATAATAATAAAATATCATTACACATCTAAAAGAATGGCATATATCAAAAGACTAGAAACAGTGTTAACAGGGATGTGAGGAAAAGGAAATCTTTTACTGTCTGAAGGGATGTTTTCTGGTCCAGCCTCTATGTAAAGAGTAGTTTGAATATTTTTCATGTAGGTGAAAACTTCGTAGGAAAAATTATTCCCCATCTTGATATCTACTCCCAAAATACAAAAATAATCATTTGAACAGACATTTCACACCTATATTCATTGAAGTACTAAGTACAATAGCCAGGATATGAGAACAACCTGAATGTCCAGTGATGAATGGATAAAGAATTTATGGTATATATGCACAAAGGAAACTACTCAACTAGAAGGAAATATGTAATCAAGCTATTCACTACTACTTGGATGCAACTGGGAGGGCATCATCCCTTGTCACTTCACTTGTTTTCCGTTGTTCATCAATTTCCTCGAGCGGGCACCAGTAACATCTAGTAAACAAAATATGTCAAAGGAAGAGGGACAAATTCTAGATGATATCACTCAACTTGGTATATACAGGAACAAAAAACAAAAGCAGTATCCTTGACTTTGGTTACAAAACTGGGATTATTAAGCAGTGGGGAAAGTGGATGAAGAAGAAGGAAGTGGTGCATTAGGAGTGACTTGAGAACTGTGCTGTGTCTTGGGCATGTCCTGGTAGTGAAGATGCAGTAACTTTGTAAATAGAAATCATGAACATTAATACTATTGTATCTATGCTACCTATGCTACAATACATTTTTAGTGAACAGGCATCTTACTTAATGGGAAAAACATCTTGAATTATATATAAAGCAATAAGCTATATCCAAAATATATGAAAATACCATAAAATTCAACCACAACATGAACAATCCAACTAAAAACTGGGAGGATCTTCATAGACACTTCTTAGAAGACATCCAGATGGCCAATAGATATATTGAAATCTTGTAGCAAGAATTACAATGAAATTTTCAATCAAATATGATAAACAGGCTGGAAGACCTCGTTTGGATCTCTGGCACTACACAGCCTTATGTGCATCCCTGAAGGAGTACTAGAGTCCCCTGGGCATGGCAGTATGGCATTTGTGGTGTCAGACATGGCAGGGTGTGAAAATCCCTAATACTGAACTACAAGTCTAATTGGCTGGGGTAACTCCTAGAACCCTGAGCACCACTTGGGAAACCATCCCTCCAACAAAAATAAGATGAAAAATAAGAACTGGATGAATGTGGAAAGAAGGAAACTTTGTAAATAGTTGTTAAGACTATATAAATTGGGATAGTCATTATGAAAAAACAGGATAGAGATTCCACCAAAAGATAACAAGTAGAAACTCTCTATTACGAGTATCCCAATTCAGGTTGTTTAACAAATACTGTAAAAATACTTGTTCAAATAGATAACTCTATCCCTTTATTTATTGTAGTATTATTTATAACACCCAAGATATGGGAAAAACTTAGGTATCCATTAATACATAATGAATAAAGAAGATATGCTTTTATAAGATAGAAAAGAATACTACTCACCTACAAAAAAATATGAAATTCTGACGTTTGTAACAATATAAATAACACAGAAACTTAGCGAAGCTTTTAGTGAAGTAGGTCAGATGGAGAAAAAAAACAAACGCTGTACTATTTCACTTACAAGAGATGAATCAACTAAGTATGAAATGAACTAAACAAAAAGAAGTTATTTTAATACTCTAAGACCAAATCTATGATTTCTAGGACGGAGAAACAGAAGTAGCAAACCAGATGAGAAGGATTAATCTTGGAGTTGGAGCAATAGTACAGATTGTAGGAAGTTTTCCTTATACATGGCCACTCAGGTTTGATCCCCAGCATCTCATATGATCCCCTGAGCACCAGCAGGAGTGATCCCTGAGTTCAGATACAGAAATTAGCCCTGAGCACCTCTGGGTATAGTCCAACAACTAAAAAAAAGGTTAATCTTACAGTGATAGGTGGAATAAGAATTTTAGAGCCCAACTTGATGAGGTATATAAAAATGTTTATCATGGTTTACAAAAATATCTTTGCAATATTTTAAATTTGATATGAGTTTGTTTTTAATTTATTTTATAAAAAACTGTGATTTACAAAGTTGGGTTTCATTGTTGGGTTTTTTACATACAATGTTCCAGCACTGACCCTACTACCAATGTCAACTTCCTCCACAAGTGTTCCCAGGTTCCCTCTCCTACTCTTCCCCATCCTCACCCTGACATCTTGACAGGCACCTTTTTAATTTTGGTCATTCAAGTCTCATCATTTCAGTATTGTTGGTTCTGTGGTTTGGACATTTAGTTCTATCATTCTTTGACACCACAGATATAACCAGAATCCTCTTGACCTCTGGCCCTTGTTGCTTCCTCTTCATTCTCTTCTTCCCCTAGCCACTAAATTTCTTTTCCTCTCCTCCCTATTCCCTGGGGTCAACTGTAATCTAGGAACCCCTACCATTAAAACATTTCAGAAAATGTTAAAGGAATGAGGTCAATATAAATTTATTGATCCCTTGGACCCTAAGCTCTGAAGTCAATCTCAATCCTCTCTTCTTGTCACAGATCACTGGAATCAATAATAGAAGAGTGGAGGGAATAGGGAGAGATGAAAAAATAACTTATAATGAGCAGAGAAAACAAGTAGAAAGGTCTAAATAATTTGTTTTCAGCTTGCTAATAAATTGATTTTAAAAAACAACAAACTAAGATTAAAATAATGAAGAGTACAAAGAGGAGCGGCAAGAAAAACAAAGGCCTCATGCTATTTAGGGAAGTCTGAGATTTTAGCTTGACTTTTACTTTAAATAATTAGAAATGTAAAGATTTTTAAAGTCTTAAAGTATCCAATAATTTAATTAAAATTAGATGCCAACTCTATCAAATCACTTTAAATGAGGAAAGCAAGCAATATTCTAACAAAAACATGGTTTAAAAACTCTTTTTAAGTAGGAATTTTTTATAATGTGTATTTGTACAATAGTCCAATCTTAGATCTTGTCATTTAGTCCTTGTAATCAAAGACTGACAATGGTTTATTAAAATACCCCACTGTTGTTAAGATGTTTATAAAAGCATATATGGTGTTTGAAGGGAGCTTATGAATAAGGTGATCATAGGAAAAAATAGAAAATGCACTTTTTGTGGCTAAGGAAAGGAAGGAAAAGATCTCATGTAAATTAACAGGATATTTGGAAATGAGAAAAATGCTGGTGACCAAAGCTTCAGATACAGTAAGTCAGGGACAGATATCAAGGACTTGGAAGCCAGTGATTGGAATGAAAGGCAAGTATAAGTAGTATATCTGGAGCAAATGTAGGAAAATGGTATGTAAACAAGAACAGGCGTAATACAGACTAGAGCAATGGCATCCAAATAGTTTCAGGGACACAGCCTTTCCTTCCCATGCAACTATGTAGTGCCATATGTAAATGAACAATTCTACTCTGAGTGGACGAGAGCTAGAAGCTGTTCACTCTATTTCTCACAACCTAGGAGCATCTTCAACTTTATTTTAAACAAAATCCTGACGTTCAGAAAGTCAAATTTGAAAAGTCCAGTCAAGTCTATCCTGGGAAGATCACTGTATCACTGTCTTCCCGTTCATCATTGATTTGCTTGAGCGGGCACCAGTAACATCTCCATATGACCTGTCTCATGCAAGTAGAGCCCAAGGGCACCTGCTTGCTCCAGGAACATAAACAGCCTCAAATCATTCCATCAGGTCATGGGAATGAGGTCTATAACAGTTACTGGTATTTGGCATATCAAATACGACACGGGTAGCTTGCCAGGCTCTGCCGTGTGGGTAGCATACTCTTGTAGTCATCTAAAAATCCAGCATTTATTGATGAACCAAGTAGCTGCTTGTGGCCACACGAGCTGGGATGTGATAGGCTGATCTGCTGGGTGGAGTTCTGACGAGGGGGAAGTCCAGATGTGGAAAATGGAGGCCCCTCAAAGGAGTGGCGTGTCGTCTGGCTTGTTGTGAGGCTCTGCTGGGGTGGCAGGCCAGGACTAGGAACCCACCATCCCTCCTGGGTGCCGCATGAGTGGCTGGGCACAGGGAGAGTCAGTAGCAGCTCTGCCCCATGTCTCTAAGTCTTCCTGGGAAGATACTTGTGGAATTTTATATACACAACAGAAAACTTGAATTTAGGGTCTGCTACAATTTTAAAGATCCATTGTTAATTTTACACTTTGACTATGTAAGTGATCTATGATGGTTAATGTTCTTTTTGCAAGCAACGCCTCCCATGCTATGCTTGAGGACCCCAGATACCATTACTAAAGACACATCCAACTGTCTTGTGGTTCAATACTAGGGTCCAAGAATGTAAGGATGTATTTGTTTGGACACTTTGTACTAGGAGGCATGTGAACTGCCCTGTTCACAGAAGGCCTCCAAGTCAAATACAATGATGATGCCTAGATGAATGATGCCTAGAATCTAACTGGGGCCAAACTGTGATGGTTAGTTTTTATGTATCATCTTCGAGAATGTTTTTATAAAATTTATATGGAAATGAATGAGCACTGAGTGAGAAGATTGCCCTCCATATAGTAGGTGAGCTGCAGTTGATCAGTTGACAATCAAAATAGAACAACAAAAATAGAACAACAATCAAAATAGAACAACAAAAAAATCAGCCTCCCAAAGCAAGAGGGAATTCTCCAGTGGATTTCGACAGATTTTATTTGAACCATTTACTCTCTTTTGGTTTCAAATCTACATCCACACTATATATTTTAAATGCAGCAGCCTCAAATATCACAGAAGCCAATTCCGTTATCATCTTTCTCTCCCCCCTCTATTCTCCCACCTATCTCTATCATATGTCTATACACACATCATGACTTTAGTTATCATTTTGGCTCTGTTTAGGCCCCACTGAGCAGTACTGAGGGTTTACTCCTTGCTTTGTACTAAGGATCACTCCTGGAAAGGCTTGGAAGACCATATTGCATGCTGGGGATGGAAACCTAGGTTCTGTCAGAACCAGGTCAACCACATGCAAGACAAATACCCACTTGCCGTATTGGCCCAACTGGTTATTTTTTCAGGGAACCCTAAGAAATAACTGAAAGGTGTTGGGCATGTGGGACGCCAACAATATTGGGCTCCCTTCAGGTTTCCTGATCACAATCTGGGTCCAATGACTGATGAACAAAAGCCATGAGTACAGTTCAAACAATCCAAATCTTTTTTAATTCTCACCTATAGTTAAATACACTCCTGACCACCACCACCCTGGGAGACCAGCTCCCAAAGACTCAGAACTGCTGATCAGATGCCCTGACCATGTGCTCTCTCATCAAGAAGTCACCCACACACATGCACGAGTGTCTTTTGACCAAGCTGAGCTGCTTTTTCTCTCCCATCCAACCATGCAAAAACCTCTGACTTTCCTCAGGGAATAGGACAGGCATAACCAAAATTCAAAACCAGCTTTTAGGTGCAAATTCCAGGTGAGCCACACCTCTGGCTCAAGTTTAAGAGATGCTAATTTGAGGCCTTGTCCTTTCCTGCAAACCAGCTTCTTATACAAACACTGTAGAGAAGGGGCTGGCATAAAAAACTGCAACCAAGATATAATATCTATAGGGGTGTATTTTCTAGGAAGAATCATATCATATAATTCAAACTATGTTCTCAATGCTAGATTGATATCTCTATCCCCACAAGGTCCTTTGTTCAGGTCACTCTGCTTCAGGGAAATTTCTTAGGTGCTCTTGCTCTTATCAAAAGACTTTCAATACTTTGTGGCCCCCCAGGTTTTTTTTTGGGTGAGGCAAACCAGTGTGACCTTTCCTTTGATCTTTTGTAGAGCTAAGTTCCCTAAGGGTGGTCCTATATCATAGCCATGGTGGACTCCTCCTGGTATCATCCAGTTCCATGCAGGGACCCTGCAGTAAAAAGGAAATACATTCGATCTAGATTATACTGGATTTATAGTAGAAAATATGATGGAATTCCAGCAGCCATTAGAATCAAATTAATAAATGCTTGCTCCCACACTCCTTTCATGTTTCTGCAAGAAGGAGATCTCTTTGGCATAAATCTCTGGCCTAAAAGATACCAATGACTTACACAGAGGAGAGGAATCTCAACAGTAAAGATCCAGGACTAAAGGGTGGGTGTCACCCAACAAAGGCTTTCTCCTTTCTGTACAATTTCTGAAACTCCTTGTGACTTTATCATAATCAAAATAAAAGGAAAAACCAAAGTCAGAGTTCTGAAAGATAGAAAGGGCTAGGGCACAGCTCTGCTTTAAAGAGAAAAAATAAAATGTGGCAGACTCATGATCCTGGAAAGAGTCATTTTGCTATGCAGGCCATTGTGGGGAGATCTGAGAAACTTGAAAGGGGTTTCTGCATGAAGAATGCATGAATGGCCAGTAGTATATATAATCTTTTATTTAAGTAACAAAGGTTAAAAAATAATCCATGAGATCCTTCCCACCCTGAAGCCCTGTGCAGCCACATGCCAACCAGCCTGGAGACCCCGTCATTCTGTCCTGTGGCCATCATAGCCTGCCCTTAGGGAAGGTACTGACTCCTTCTTACATCAGTCTATCTGTCAAACTCCAAACTGCTTGGATGCTAGTGCATGAGTGTGAAAACTTTACTATATACACTTGCTATGTTGGAGGCAGGTAGAATGTGACACCTATTTCAGATAGTATACAGGCCTAAATCACAGTTAGCTCACCTCAGAACAAGTTGACAATTTTCTGGGCATACACAAATAATGAATATAGTAAGGGAAAATAATCTGAACAGCAAAGGTATTATTAGTAACCTTTAGGTATAAACAACTTGACAGATCAGTTTTTTCAAGTAACTGAGAATCTAAACCTCCACCATTAATACATACAAAATTCTAAGAATAGGGAAATGGAGAACATAAGAAACACAGCTACACAGTCATGGATGGGGATAGAAACCCAAGCAAGCCCCAAGGGAATCAAAAATTTTTATCCTGGTCCTTGAGGACCTAATAATATCAATACTCACTGCACTGGCAACATAAATTATGTAAACACTTGCCTAGGAAATTAAGCAATAACTAGAGGATAAGTTCAATCAACCCAAAGAACAACTTTTCCAGAGGGGCAAGAGATTCCATACAAAATGGAATCTAGCAAGAAATAGCAGAATTTCACAGAGGAGTAAACCGTCTAGATGAACTTAAAGAAAAATATACAAGCCAGCCTTGAAATGGAACTGACAAAAGAAAAGCAAAGGACAAGAAGAGAAGAGAATGCAAGGTACTGAATGAACAGATACAAGAATAATCTATGAATTATAGGAATACCTGAATGTGAGGACAAATGTAAAGAGGAAGAATGAGTGGATGAGTGGAGGGAGACATCATAGTTGAGAACTTCTCCACTCTCTAGAGGGAGGTAGTTATGTAAAAACAAGAGGCAATATCCAAGGTCAGGTGAAATGTGGATCAGAAGGTCTTGCCAAAGGTCAAAACTACCACAAATGTGTGGGAGCAGAGGTTAGGTAAAACAGAGAAAGGAACAGTGGACCAATAATTGTCGAAAGTCTATTACAATTCACAACATGTAAGAGAGAGGAGAGAGAGAGAAAGAGAAAGAGAAAGAGAAAGAGAAAGAGAAAAGAGAGAAAGAGAAAGAGATAGAGAAAGAGAGAAAAGAGATGGAGAACCTGTCATGGAGCAGGCTAGGGGAGTGGGGGACGGTATCGGGGACATTGGTGGTGGGAGGTGGGCACTGGTGGAGGGATGGGTGCTGGAACACTGTATGGCTTTAAACCCAAACATGAACATTTTTGTAATTGTCAAAAATAAATAAATTTTAAAAAAAGAGAGGGAGAAAAAAGTACCACACAAAATAGACTCAAACAGAAAAACACCATGACACATAGTAATGAAAACAGCAAAAATCAAAGAGAGGGAAAAATTTCTTAAAGTGTGATAGGAAAGAAAACCCTTAACATAAGGGAAATAACATAATAACCACAACAGATCTCTCATATGAAATAAAATAGGTGAAGAAAGAGTGGAATGACGTACTCAAATTACTGAATGACAGAAACTTTCAATTTTAGGCCCACCACCCAGCAAAGCTCTCATTTAGATGGAAGGGATAAAAACATTCTCAGACAAACAAGGGTTGGAGACATTTTTTATTACCAAACCAGCCCTGAATAAGCTGCTGAAAGGCCACTTAAGTAAACAAAATAACCAATTATAGAAGTCACAACCCTATACAACACAGCCCTTTATTTCAGTAATATCCCTGTCAAAAGAACTAAACTCTCCCATCAAAAGGCACAGAGTGGCAGGTTGGATCAGGAAACAAGATCCTTTCATTTGATACTTAAAGTAAATACCTCCAAATTCAAAGGATAGAGGCTCAGTAAAAAAATGAACTTAGACCTCCTTCTAATACCATGCACAAAAAGTCAGATCAAAATAGATTAAAGATCTCAACATCAGACATGAATCTAAGGTGCATTGAAGAAAACATAGGAAAAACCCTCTACGACATCGAAGCTAAAGGCATCTTCAAAGACGAAACACCACTGACAAAGCAATTGGAATCAAAGATAAACAAATGGGATTATATAAAACTGAAAAGCTTTTGCACCTCAAAAGAAACAGTGACCAAGATGCAGAGACATCCCAAAGACTGGGAAAGAATATTCACCCAATGCCCATCTGATAAAGGGTTAATATCCAGGATATATCAGGCACTAGTAGAACTTGACAAGAAGAAAACAGCCAACCCCATTAAAAAAATGGGGGAATGAACAGAAACTTCGACAAAGAAGAAATTAAAATGTCCACAGGCATATGAAAAGTGTTCTTCATCATTAATCACCAGGGATATGCAAATCAAAACAACAATGAGGTATCATCTCACACCACAAGACTGGCACACATCCAAAAGAGCAAGGACAACCAGTGCTGGTGTGGATGTGGGGGAGAAACGGATTCTCATCCACTGTTGGTGGAAGTGCTGACTGGTCCAGTCCTTTTGGAAAACAACATGGATATTCCTCCAAAATCTAGAGATTAAGCTTCCATTTGACCCAGATATAACACTCCTGGGAATATACCCTAGAGATGCCAAAACACACAGCAGAAACACAATCTGCACTTCTGTATTCAAGCAGCTCTATTCATGATAGCCAGAATTTGGAAACAATCTAAATGTCTGAGAAGAGAAGACTATCTAAAGAAACTATGTTACATCTACACAATGGAATACTATGCAGCTGTCAGAAAAGATGAAGTCATAGACATATAGATTATCATGCTGAGCGAAACTAGGCAGAAGGAAAAGGAAGATATAGAATGACTGCATTCATTAATGGGATATAAATATATACCAGTGTTCTACTAATTGTGGGGAATAATAACGCCAGACTAGAACTAAGTGTTGAATGTTCACAAAGGGATTTACATGATGATCCCTAAATGTCTGTAGAGCAAGCCATAATGTGGAGAGAGAAAGAATGACAGGGGCAGAGAGAGACAGACAGAGAAGGAGGAGGAGGAAGAAGAGAAAGAGGAGAAGGAGGAGGAGGAGGAGGAGAAGGAGGAGAAATAGAAGAAGGAGAAGAAGGAGGAGGAGGAAGAAGGTTGAGGAGGAAGAGGAAGAAGAGGAAGAGGAAGAAGAAGAGGAAGAGGAAGAGGGAGAAGAGGGAGAAGAGGAAGGGTAGGAAGAAGAGGAAGAAGGGGAGAAAGAGGAGGAGGAAGAGGAAGAAAGAAGAAGAGGAAGAGGGAAGAAGAAGGAAGAAGAAGAAGAAGAAGAAGAAGAAGAAGAAGAAGAAGAAGAAGAAGAAGCAAGAACAAGAACAAGAACAAGAACAAGAACAAGAACAAGAACAAGAACAAGAACAAGAACAAGAACAAGAACAAGAAGAACAAGAAGAATAACAAAAACAAGAACAAGAACAACAAGAAGAACAAGAAGATGAAAAGTACCTGCTATAGAGGCAGGCTGGGGAGGGAGGAGGGAATATGGGGCCATGGGGTGGTAGGACTAGGGCACTGGTGGAGGGATGGGCGCTGGAATAATGTTTGACTGAAAACCAATTATGGACATTTTTTAATTGTCTATTGCACTGTGGTATAATAAAAAATAAAAATAAAAGGATGGGAAACAATTATACAAGTCACTGGAAAATATTGCAGGGACTACCATACTTACATCAGACCAAATTACATTCAATTTAAAGAAAGTCAAAGAGATAATGATGGACACTACTTATTTATCAAGAGAACAATAGACCAAGAAGTAATAAGTCTAGCCATCAAGTATTGGGTCTACAAGGTTTCTAAGGCTCTTGTTTGCAAACTTAAGATAACACATAGTTGGAAACATAATAGTAGTGGGTGATTTCAACATGCCACTGTCACTACTGGATACAGTCACAAAGTATTATATCAGTAAAGGCATAATAGCCCTAAGTGAGGAACTAGAAGGACTGGGACTAATGGATTTATACAGGACCTTCCCCCCTCAAAAAGCCAAATAAATGTTCTTTTATTTTCATTTTATATATTTATTTTATTTTACTTTTTGGGTCACACCTGGCGATGCTCAGGGGTTACTCCTGGGTCTTTGCTCAGGAATTACTCCTGGAGGTGCTGGGGGCCATCATCCCCCCCAGCACCGCCAGGAGTAATGGGGAATCGAAAAAACCCCAGTCATGCAAGGCAAATGCCCTACCCACTGAGCTATTGCCCTGGCCCCAAAAGGACCATTTTAGATATAAAACAAACAATGGCGACAATTTTCCTTGGTAACTAATTAACAAAAAGAAATAATTGATTAAAGTTGAGTTAATTTCTTTTTTTTTAAGTATTTTATTATACCACCGTGAGATATACAAATAAAAAGATATACAATTAAAAAGTTCATGTTTGGGTTTTGGTCATAGAGTGCTCCAGCACCCGTCCCTCCACCAGTGCCCATCTCCCACCACCAACATCCCCGGTTCCCTCCCCCTTCCCCAGCCCACCTCCATGGCAGGTTCTTTATTCCTTTCCCTTTCTCTCTCTTTCTCTTTTCCTTCCCTTCCAGACTATGGATTACAGAACATACATTAAAAGGTTGTCATGTGTATCCTTTTGACTCCACTCAATGCTCAGTTCTAGGTTGGCATTAGTACCCTCGACAATTATTAGCACCCTGTTCCATTTTCTGTCTTACCTAACCTCTGACTCCCACACGTTTGTGATAATTTCCACCTTTGACAAGACCTCCTGATATATGTTTCACTTGACCTTGGATATTGGTATCATAATATGTACATATATATTTATGCCATGCAAATAAATGCAGTCATTCTGTATCTGTCTCTCTCCTTCTGGCTAATTTCGCTCAACATAATCTTCTCCATGTCCATCCATTTATAGGCAAATTTTATAACTTCATTTTTCCTAATCAGCTGCATAGTATTCCATTGTGTAGATGTACCAAAGCTTCTTTATCCAATCATCGATTTTCGGGCACTCTGGTTGCTTCCAGATTCTGGCTATTGTGAATAATGCTGCTATGAACATAAAAGTAGGGATGGTGTTTCCGCTGCTTATTTTTGGTTTCCCAGAGTAGATTCCCAGGAGTGGTATGGCTGGGTCAAATGGGAGTTCAATTTCTAGTCTTTGGAGGAAAGTCCATATTGTTTTCCAGAAAGGCTGTACCAGCCGGCATTCCCACCAACAATGGATGAGTGTCCCCTTTTCCCCACATCCACGCCAGCACTTGTTGTTCTTGCTCTTTTGAATATGTGCCAGTCTCTGTGGTGTAAAGTGGCATCTCATTGTTGTTTTGATTTGCATCTCTCTGATGATTAGTGATGATGAGCATTTTTTCATATGTTTATTGGCCGTTCGAATTTCTTCCTTGCTGAAGTTTCTGTTCATTTCTTCTCCCCCATTTTTTGGTGGTTGTTTGTTTTCTTCTTGTAAAGTTCTACCAGTGCCTGATATATCCTGGATATTAACCCCTTATCAGATGGGTATTGGGTGAATATTCTTTCCCATTCTGTGGACTGCTTTTGTATCTTAGTCACTGTTTCTTTTGAGGTGCAAAAGCTTTTTAGTTTCATGTAGTCCCATATGATTATCCTTTCTTCTAGTTGCTTTGTTAGTGATGTTTCACCTTTGAAGATGCCTTTAACTTCAATGTCGTGGAGGGGTTTTCCTATATTTTCTTCAATGTACTTTATGGATTCAAGTCTGATATTGAGATCTTTAATCCATTTTGATCTGATTTTTTGTGCATGGTGTTAGACACAGGTCCAAATTCATTTTTTTACTTGTCGCTGCCCAGTTTTCCCAACAGCACTTGTTGAAGAGGCTTTCCTTACTCCATTTTAGACTCATTGCACCTTTATCAAAGATTAAATGATCATGTGTTTGAGGTTGGGTGTCAGGATACTCAATTCTATTCCATAGGTCCACAGGTCTGTTTTTATTCCAATACCATGCTGTTTTAATTACTACTGCCTTGTAGTACAGTTTGAAGTTGGGAAAGGTGATGCCTCCCATCTTCTTTTTCCCGAGGATTGCTTTAGCTATCCTTGGGGGTTTATTGTTCCATACAAATTTCAGGATCGTTTGGTCAATTTCTTTGAAGAATGTCATCTGTATCCTCATAGGGACTGCATTGAATCTGTATAGAGCTCTAGGGAGTATTACCATTTTGACAATGTTGATTCTCCCCACCCCATGAACAGGGAATGTGTTTACATTTCCTTGTGTCCTCTTTTTATCTCTTGGAGCAGTGTCTTGTAGTTTTCTTTGTACAGGTCCTTTACATACTTGGGTAAGTTGATTCCTAGGTATTTGATTTTCTGTGGCACAATTGTGAATGGAATAGTTTCCTTAATATCCCTTTCTTCTGTTTCGTTATTTGTATATAGGAAAGCCACTGACTTTTTGGGTGTTGATTTTGTATCCTGCCACTCTACTATATGCGTCTATTGTTCCTAGGAGTTTTTTGGTAGAGAGTTTAGGGTTCTCTAGGTATAATATCATGTCATCTGCAAATAATGATAGCTTGACTTCTTCCTTGCCTATCTGGATGCCCTTGATGTCCTTTTTCTTCTCTGATTGCTATGGCAAATACTTCCAGTACTATATTGAATAAAAGAGGTGAGAGTGGGCAACCTTGTCTTGTCCCTGATCTCAGGGGGAAGGCTTTCAACTTTTCCCCATTTAGAATGATGCTTGCTGTGGGCTTTTGGTAGATGGCTGTAACTATCTTGAGGAAAGTCCCTTCAATTCCCATTTTCTGGAGGGTTTTAATCATGAACAGATGCTGGATCTTGTCAAATGCTTTTTCTGCGTCTATTGAAAGGATCATATGGTTTTTATTTTTTCTTTTATTGATATGATGTATTATGTTGATTGACTTGCGAATGTTGAACCATCCTTGCATTCCCGGGATGAATCCTACTTGGTCATGATGTATAATCTTCTTGATGATTCTTTGCATTCTTTTTGCTAGTATTTTGTTGAAGATCTTAGCATCCGTGTTCATCAGGGATATTGGTCTGTAGTTTTCTTTCTTTGTGTTGTCTCTCCCTGCTTTGGGTATCAGGGGTGATATGTGCCTCGTAGAAGCTGTTTGGGAGTGTTTCTGTTTCTTCTATTTCCCGGATAAGCTTGAAAAGGACTGGCAGTAGGTCCTCCTTAAAGGTTTGATAGAGTTCACTAGGGAATCCGTCTGGACCTGGGCTTTTGTGTTTGGGCAGACTTTTAATTACTGTTTCTATTTCCTCGATGGTGATAGGCTTATTCAGGTATTGGAGGTCTTCTTGTTTCAGCCGTGGGAGGTTATAGGACTTCAGGAATTGATCCATTTCTTCTAGATTCTCATGTTTCACGGCATACAGGCTCTCAAAGTAATCTCTGATGATCTTTTGGATTTCTGTGGTTTCTGTTGTGATATCACCCTTTTTATTTCTGATTCTGTTTATTTGGGTTTTCTCTTTCCCTGTCCTTACAAGTCTTGCCAATGTTTTGTCAATCTTGTTTATTTTTTCAAAAAACCAGCTCTTGGTTTCATTAATCTTTTGGATTGTTTTTTTTGGTTTCCAACTCATTGATTTCCTCTCTAAGTTTTATTATTTCCTTTTTTCTGCCTGGATTGGGCTCCTTTTGTTGGTCTTTTTTCTAATGTCTTCAGCTGTGTAGTCAGGTTATTTATGTGGGCCCTTTCTTGTTTCCTGATGAATGCTTGCAGAGCTATAAACTTCCCTCTTAACACGGCTTTTGCCGTGTCCCACAAGTTCTTATAATTGGTGTCTTCATTTTCATTTGTTTCCAGAAATCTTTGGATTTCCTTTTTTGATTTCTTCTATGACCCATTTGTTGTTCAGGAGTGAGCTGTTCAGTTTCCAGGTGTTTGGTTTGACTCCCTGTTTCTGTGTACGGTTAACTTCCATTTTCAGTGCATCATGGTCTGAAAAGATAGCTGACACAATTTCTATCTTTTTTATTTTATTGAGGTATGCTTTGTGACTCAGCATGTGGTCTATCTTGGAGAATGTTCCATGTGCACTAGCGAAATATGTGTATTCAGCTTTTTTGGCATGAAAAGCCCTGTATATATCTACTAGCTCTCTTTCTTCCATTTCTTCCTTGAGGGCCAATATTTCCTTGGTGAGTTTCAGTCTTGTTGATCTATCCATCGTTGATAGAGCAGTGTTGAAGTCTCCAACTATTATTGTGCTACTGTTAATGTCTTCTTTGAGGTCTCTTAGCAGTTGTATTATGTATTTTGCTGACCCCTCGTTGGGTGCATATATGTTTAGTAGTGTAATTTCTTCCTAGTGTACATACCCCTTAATTAATAAGAAGTGGCCTTCGTTGTCCCTTCTAACCATTTTCAGCCTGAAGTCTATATTATCTGATACTAATATGGCCACACCAGCCTTTTGGAGGAGTTGTTTGCATGGAGAATGGTCTTCCAACCTTTGACTCTGAGTCTGTGTTTGTTCTGCTTATTCAGATGCGTTTCTTGTAGACAGCAGAATGTTGGATTCAATTTTTTAATCCATTTTGTCACTCTGTGTCTCTTAATTGGTGCATTTAGACCATTGACATTGAGAGATATTATTGTCATGGGATTTTGTGCCATCTTTCTTTTTGTGTTTGTTGTGCTTATGGGTTTGGTCGCATTACAGTAGACCCTTCAGTCCTTCTTTGAAAGTTGGTTTTGAGTCCATGAAGTTCCTGAGTTGTTGCTTATCCATGAAGTTGTGTATCTTTCCTTCATATCTGGATGTGAGCCAGGCCGGATAAAGAATTCTTGGTGAAGCCTGCAGTTCATTGAGCCTTTTCACAATATCCCACCATTGTTTTTGGGCTCGGAGTGTTTCATCAGAGAAGTCTGCTGTAAATCTTAGAGATGTTCCTTTGTATGTGATTTCCTTCTTTGATCTTGCTGCTTTCAGTATTCTATCCCTATCTATAGTTTTTGACATTTTTATTAAGATGTGTCTTGGAGTATTCTTGTTGGGGTTTCTTTTAGCTGGTATCCTACGGGCCTCTTGGATCTTGAGGCAAGCACTCTTTAGTTCCAGGAACTTTTCAGCAATTATGGCTTTGACAGTTTCTTCTTCATCAGGGTTTTCTTCTTGCCCTTCTGGGACCCCCAATGATCCATATATTGTTTCTTCTGGCTTCATCCCGATTATCTCTTGTTGTCTGTTTGGTAATTGTGAGCCTTTTTTCTATCTTCTGGTGTTGTGTAGAGAATCTTTGGAACTCGTCTTCGAGATCACTAATTCTTTCTTCAGTAGCTATTATTCTGCTATGATGGCCTTCCACTGTGTTTTTTATTTCATTTACCTAATTTTTTAATAACTGTCATTTCCCTTTGCATTTTCCTCACTTCTTCTCTCATGTCCGCTTGTATTTTATTGATTTTGCATTCCATTGCTTCTTTGAATTCCTTTTGAATCCTTAACAGTTCTTTCCGAAATTCTTTTTGCAGAGAGGTTATACAACTCATTGGTATTTCTAGACTCATCTGGACCAGTGACTTCACTCACAGAGCTTGATGGAATTTTGCATTGCTTTACCATTATGACTATTGTAGGTTGCAAATGTGAATTCTTGGGTGACTAGATAGTACAGTTAGTAGGTGTTTGGTCTGTTTGCAGAGTTTGGATGCGTGGCAAGGATGTAGGAACCAAGGTTCACTGGTACCTCATGCAAGGTAGGTAGTGGGAGGGCCCCCCCCAAGCGCCCCCCCAGTTTTGAGTTTTGGGATGTTCCCAGAAGCGCAGGGCCCAAGGGTCAGTCCGGGGTGAAACCAAGGCAGTTTGCCTTGGTTCCCGTTGATGGAGTTTCCGCTCTTCCCTGGAGCAGCTTGGGGTCAGCGGAGACGCAAGAATCACACACACACCTGTGGGGGAGTGGAGGCGTTTCCCAGAAGCGCAGGGCCCAAGGGTCGGTCGGGGTGGAACCAAGGCAGTTTGCCTTGGTTCCCGTTGATGGAGTTTCCGCTCTTCCCTGGGGCAGCTTGGGGTCAGCGGAGACGCCAAGAATCACACACACACCTGTGGGGGAGTGGAGGCGTTTCCCAGAAGTGCAGGGGCCAAGGGTCGGTCCGGGGTGGAACCAAGGCAGTTTGCCTTGGTTCCCGTTGATGGAGTTTCCACTCTTCCCTGGGGCAGCTTGGGGTCCGCGGAGACGCAAGAATCACACACACACACCTGTGGGGGAGTGGAGGCATTTCCCAAATACATGTTCTTTAGTTCACATGGAACATTCTCCAGGATAGATCACATTTTAGTACATAAGTCTAATTCACATAAGTTCACCAAAAAAAGAATCATACCAAGCATCCTATCAGACCAAAATGCCATTGGACATAAATCAACCATAAAAAGATGTGGAGAAACTCTAACACCTGATGACTGTACAACATACTACTTATAGAAGCTGGATCAAAGGGGTAATCAAGGAAGAAGAAAGAGTCCCTGAGACAAATTATAATTAAGAAATGTTTATAATATAACAATATAATTAAGAAATAATATAATTAAGAAACTATATAGGGGGAAATTCATAGCAATACAAACCTACACAGGCATATCTGGAGAACCAAACACAAATGAATCCAAAGTCTAGCAGAAGTAAAGAAATAAGAAAAACCAGAGCAGAAATCAACTATGTAGAAACCAAGTAAGCAGCACAAAAATATCAATGAAACCAGGAGCTGGTTCCTTGAAAGAATAAACGAGACAAACAAACTGTTGTCTAGGTACACAAAGGAAAAAGGAGAAAGTGCTCAAATAAATTGGATCAGTAACAAAAGGGGAGATATTACAACAGAACTTGAAGACAGCAGAGTTGCAACAGAAATCCAAAACATCATGAGAACTTATTACGAACTCTAATCTGTTAAACTAGAAAACCTAGAAGAAATGCAAAGATTCCTAGAAACATGTGATCTTTCAAAATTGAATGAGGAAGAATTCAAAGCCCGAACAGACAAGCAAGGAAGTTGAGAAGTTAAATTATCTCCCAAGGAGTAAAAGTTCTGGTCCAGGTAAGTTTGCAGATGAGTTTTATCAACCCTTCAGAGGCTTACTGCTGTTAATCCTTAAGCTTTTCCAAAATATCCAAGAAACAGTAATGCTTCCTAACACATCTATAACACTAACATTACACTGATACCCAAAACTCACAGAGATGTTACAAACAAAATTTCAAACCACTATCTTTGATGAAAATTGTTGCAAAAATCCTCAACAAAATCTTAGCACATCACAAAAAAAAAAAAAAATCAACGGACCACCAAAAAAAAATCATACACCATGATAAAGAAGGATCATCCCAGGGATACAGGGATGGCTCAATGCATGCAACTTGATTAACATAATATCAATGAAAGATAAGATAAAAAACATAGAGAGGGGATGGAGTGATACTCCAGTGGGTAGGGCATTTGCCTTGCATGTGGGTGACCCAGGTTCAATCCCTGGAATCCCATATGGTCCCCAAACATCGCCAGGAATAATTCCTGTGCAGAGAGCCAGGAGTAACCCCTGAACATCTCCAGGTGTGATCCTCCAAAAAAAGCAAAAAAAAAAAAAGGGCACATTATATCAATTGATGCAGGGAGGGCTTTCAACAAGATCTAAACTATCATGCTTTTTAAAAATCCTCAATAAAATAAGTTGGAAGGAATCTTCCTCAAGTTAGTAACAGCTATCTATAAAAAAATAGCACATAGCCAATGTTATTCTTAGTGGTGAAAAACTGAATATATTTCTGCTGAGATCAGGCAAAGATAAAGTAGTTCACTGTCTCCACTCTTATTCAAAACTGTATTAGAAGATCTAGCAACAGCAATCAGATAAGAAAAGGAAATCAAAGGGTTCCAAATTGGAGAAAAGGAAGTCAAATGACCTCTATCTATAGATGACATGATGATAAGCATTTAAGATCTGAGTCAACACAAAAGGTCCTAGGAACAATAAACCAATATAGCAATATACCAATATAGTCAAACTGAAGTCAACACACAAAAAATAGGTTGCATTCCTATATAAAAATAATATATCAGAGGAGAATGAGATCAAACAAGAGCTCATTTAAAATTGTGTCCCAAATCATTAAGTATCAGAAATTAACTTAATAAAAGAGACAAGAGAGCTATAACATGAAAACTGCAATCCACTTTAGAAAAAAACTGAAGATGACTTAGGAAATGAAAAACATTCCATGCTCATTGGAAAAATCAATATTGTCAAAATAACCATCCTATGTAACCTACTATATAGATTCAATGCGGGCCGGAGCGATAGCCCAGTGTTAGGGCATTTGCCTTGCACGCGGCTGGCCCATGCCGGCCTGGGTTCGATCCCTGGCATCCGATATGGTCCCCCGAGCACTGCCAGGAGTAATTCCTGAGTGAAGAGCCAGGAGAAACCCCTGAGCATTGCCAGATGTGACCCAAAAAAAAAAAAATATATATAGATTCAATGAATTCATATCCCAGTCAATTATATTGTTTGTGTGGAATCATAAAAGACCCTGGATAGCCAAGACCATACTAAAAAATAAGAATCAGAGAGGCATCTCAATACCTAACTTGAAGCTATCAGCATTGTATAAGAACAGAGATAGATTCTTTGACCAATGGGTATCCAAGAACAAAAAAAAAGAGCAAATATCCAAGAACAATCCCCCCTTATATTTGGTCAGTTAATTTTTTGACAAAGGAGCTAAGAGTATGAAATGGAGTAAAGACAGCCTTTCAACAAATGATGATGGGGGAACTGGATGACCACATGCAAGAAATTAAAGCTGTACACACATCTCCAACCTTTCACAAAAGTCAACCCAAAGTGGATCAAAAACCTTGATATCAGACCTGAATATATGAAATATCACTTGTATCACTTGTCTTCCCATTGTTCATCGTTTGGCTCGACCGGGTACCAGTAACTTCTCTATATGTCCTGTTGTGTGCTAGTGTAGCCCAAGGGCATCTCTCTTTTTACCCAGAAACACAAAGAGCCTCAAACCATTCTTTCAGGTCAAGGGAATGAGGTCTATAATTGTTTCTGAGTTTTGGCATATCAAATGTATAAAGTACATAGGCAAAAATATGGCAGAGCCTTCCAAGATCTAGAGCTCAAAGGAGTCCTTTAGCTATACGATGTCACTGGCAAATGCTATGGAATCAAAACTAACAAATGCAACTACAACCTTTAAAGTTTCTGTGTGGGGCCAGAGCAATAGTTCAGCGGTAGGGCATTTGCCTTGCACACGGCTGACCCGGATTCAATCCCTTGCATCTCATATGGTCCCTCAAGCACCGCCAGGAGTAATTTCTGAGTGCAGAACCAGGATGAACCCCTGAGCATCACCGGGTGTGACCTCAAAAACCAAAAAATAAATAAATAAATAAATAAATAAACAAACAAACAAATAAATAAATAAAGTTTCTGTGTGGAAAAAGAAACACAGGAAAAAGCTAAATGACAGCTAAGTGAGTGGGAAAAAATATTCACACACAGCACAACAGATAAAGGGTTGGATATCCCAGGATCTATTAAGCACTCTCAAAGATCAAAAACAATACCAAAAAACTAGAGACCCATCAAAAAATTGGGAGGGGAAAGAACAGATTCTACTCTGATGAAGACCATTGGATGATCAAAAGACACATAAAACAATGCTCATCATCACTTGTTCTTAGGGAAATCCAAATCAAGACAACAATGAGATATCACCTTACACCAGTGAGTATGGAATCTATCAAAAATACTGGGAACAATCTCTGTTGACAGGGATGTGATGAAAAAGAAATTCTCACCCACTGTTGGTGTGAAAGGAGTCTGGTCCATCCACTATGGAAAACTGTATAGTGTATTCTCAGTGAGATCATAATTAAGCTGCCATATGACTCAGCGATTTTACTTTTGGGTATCCACCCCAGGACAGATAAATGTTCATTCAAAAGGACATATGCACACCATTATTCATTGCAAGCACTCAGTATGCAGTAGCTAATATTTGCAATCAATCTAGATGTCCAACTACAAATAAGTGGATCATATAGATGCAGTTCACATCATGAAGATGTGATATACACAATGGAATACAACACAGCTGTTAGGAATGATAAAATCATGCACTTCACTGCAATGTGGTTGGAACTGGAAGCTATCATGTTAAATGAAGTAGGTCAGTAGAAAAAAGAATACACAGAGGATGTTATCACTTATATGAGGTGGTTAGAATAACTAGATGAGGGAATGCAACCATTTATTGGAAGGAAGCCTGGATCACCTGTAGCCCCAAGAATAGTGAGGGAGAAGCAAAGAACTGGAGTGGAGGGGAGAGGGCAAAGAGACAGATGAGAAGTAATGGGGGTCAGGGGTCAAAGGGAGTCAAGTACATCAAGGGTATAAAGGAATGATAGAGCTAAATATCCAGAACACAGAGTCCACACTGATATCATGAGACTCAAACTTTAACAACTGAACTTAAAAAGGTACCTGATGAAAGAGAGGACTGGTGGAGGTGAGGGGGTTATAGGGGGTGATGGGAGGGAACCTGGGAATACTGGTAGAGATAATTTACATCAGTGGTGGGATTAATTCTGGAGTACTATATGTCTAAACCCAACTATGAATAATTTTGTAAATCACTGTGCTTTAAAGTTTTTACATCTTTGAATCTATGTAAGGTATAGATTTCAGCAACAAATATTTGGATAAGGGATTGGCAAATATTTTCTATAATAAATATCATTTGTTGTAAAGATCATATGGTCTTTACTTATAAAACTAGTTTTAGTTGTCATAACACAAAAAGCAGTCAGAAAAAATGAGCAAGCAAGCAGGGGTGGCCAGATTTGCCATGTGGCAGGCATAGGCTGCAGTTTGCCAATTCCTAATTTTGAACAATAGGTGTTTTGCATTGCCTATGTATAAGTACACATAAATATTATTCATAAAGATAATCAGCGATGTTATATAGTGGATGTATTATGCCTGTACATTAGCCTAAATCTATCCAAGTGAGTTGACCCTAATATAAACTACGGGCAGGGATAATGATGAGCCGGTACTGGTAGTAAGAGTATCACAAGTTCAGGATCATAATTTTGGAGAGACTGTGCATGTGAGGAAACAGATGGTAACCAGGAAATTCATGTTCACTCCTTTTTAATCATAAAAGTCAAATTGCTATTAAAAGTCCTTCTAAAAAAGTGTTCTTCATACAATCCAGTCTTCATAAAATCCAGTCCTTTCCAGGTCTAGAAACCAATTTCTTCTTTTCTTTATTATCAGATTAATTTTGTATCTGTCATAATCAGCATAATATTATAAAATTATTCACTCCTAATATATGGTCCTTTGAGACCAGCTTGCATTGAATTAATAATTATTTTCTTCTCTATGCCAGTCCCTAAAACTTTACATTATTGTATACAAAGTTGCATCATTCACATGCCTCCTGAATTCTGCCTTCCAGTAAATCTCAAAGATGCTGTAGTGCTTCATGGCTAATGCCCACCGATATAAATATACCCAACACACCCAGGAAAGTGCAAATTTTAGTTTAGTTTTCTGGTCGCATTACATTTACCTTTTGGATTTTTTCTAGCATATAATTAAGGCAACACACCACCTTCTCTTGAACGTGAGAAATCGTAATTGTTAAATTCCTCTTTTGGGATCTCATGATCTATTTGACTGTTTACTGCACATTTGCTTCCCTAAAGGGAGGATAGCAAAAGGCCTGGGGAAAAGGAGAAGGGTTCCCTTCACATAAGAAATGTTTGTCGCTCTTTAGACATTGCCAGTGTGACAGAACACAATCTAAGCACAACAGTGGAGGCAAGAGGACACCATCAGAAGGGCAACTTGCATTGAAAAGCATGGGTCTTAATCCACTGCCAGAAAATAGACAATACAAGGCTTGGAGAGAGGTCTCTTGGATGCCAGCAGCAAGGGTGGACAATGTTAAAAACCCAACACCATTTATCACCTTTGGTGCTGCAGACCAGAGTTGGCACTGCAAGCAGAATAGAATCCAGAGTTAGTGTACTAACTGAAGCCTAAGTGTAGGGGGTAGGAGCACAGAGCCCAGAACTCATCCTTTGGGCATGAGTATTACCCAAAGTGACTCACATGATGCAACCTCAATGTCAGAGTCAGCTACAGCAAACTGAAATGGACTCAGGAATCTCAAGAAAATTAGCAACCACCTTCAGCAGGTGCTCTCTTAGATCTGGGTCTCAGCTCCCCAGGACCACCCTATGGTACTGGAGCTCTTCTGGGTATTGTGTTGGGACAGTACACTAAATAGAGAAATTAGATGGGTTTCTACATGGAAGGATCCTGGGCTAAGCTCAAGGTACCCTATCTAGACCCATTGCCAGTCCCAGTTGCCCACCAGCTTAGAGAGAAACAGTGGGTATTAGCAACCTATTTTATGTTTTACCCCACACATCCCAACTAAAATATACAAAATGTAAGACAAATTGAATCCCAGCAGACAGACCTTAACACTATGGGAGCGGGCATGGTGGGGTATTGATTTCTACTCAGGGGTCAGACAGAAACTGTGAATGTGCCTGGGCCTCTGAGCAGAAACAGCGTTTGAGCATCTGCATGAGGAAATAGACTACCTGGTGGTGAAGAGACAAGAAGTAAATACAGAAAAGGAATTCAGAAAAGGGGGGTCTCTCTGGTTGGTGGGCATTTGGTACTGGGAGACAAGCTTGGAGTAGAGGCCAAAGTTCAGAGGGTGCTAACTACCAGGAACTTCCAAAAAGGCCTTGACGTTGGATTGAGAGATGGGTGAGAAACAGTAAAAAAAGAATGAGAAATAGTAAAAAAGAACCAATCAGCCAGATGAAAAGATCATCACAGGAGGGCCGGAGGGAAACCTGGAATGGACTCCAGAGAGGAGACCTGGAGAACCTGCACAGGCCTTCTCCATTTGCAGCTCCAACACACACACACACACACACACACACACACACACACACACACACACACACACACACACACACACACGCTGTGATGTGTTGGGAAGGAGGCAGGAACAACAGCTGGAGAACCCCTAGGGAATTATGGATAAGGCCTTGGGGCATGAGGAGAAGGAAGAACCACTGAGTTCCTTTTTCTAATTTAGGAATGTTGTGACACGTTAACAAGCTTTTACTAGAAGAGACACAGTCCCATCCAGGGCCAACTCATTTTTAGAGATTATCGAGGGTTCTTTGGGGGTGTACCTGCTATTCTGACCAACTCACTACTGATCCTTTATGCCTGGAAACACTTCCCCAGCAAGATATCAGACAAACAGAGATCCCTATAGTGCTAAACTCTTTCTAGTATTATTCAAATAAGCACTTCTAACCTACTCTGCCTGTAATTGTTTAAAACGCCATGATTTACAATGTACAAAAGTTTTCCACAATACAGTTTTAGAAAGGTTCAGTGTTCAACACCAATTCTACCACCAGTGTATCCCCACCACCACTAGAGACCCTCATTTCTCACCTACCTCCATCCCTATGCCTGCTCTCTTAGCCGGCAGTAATTATATTGACCATTACAACCCATACGTGGAATGGTATTAATGAAGTCATGACTGTTTTTTCTGTGTTATGTGATTATCTGGCCAATTTCTGTTCTTGGATTCACTTTCTGAGTTTCTAGATTGTAGTGGGTTTCTACTAGTCAACCCCAAACCCACCACCACTGCACCTACAGACAACACATATTTCTAATTTTTTCTCAACCTGTTTGGCCTATCCTAAGCATACCCTGAATAATCTATTCTATATTGCTTGTTGAAGCTAATTCTCTAAGTACAGTCTATGAATATATTCTTAGATGAAAGTCAATGGAGATTATTAAATCTCAAATGGATCCATTGTACTATTTGTCTTAGGACCCCCAGTAAAGTTTCTGGCTCAAGCTTTCCCTTATCCTGTCTTGTGTCTCCTGAACAATCCCAGGCATTTACTTCAATATGGCTCTGGATGGTGATGATGTTTCTATTGAATCAATGGTGATTGTTTTCCTTGTGATAACTCTTACAGGACTGTATTGTTCCAACATATGCATCTTAGAATGACCATGTACCATTATTAAATGGGAATCCAGTTTCATGCTCTGTGAGCTATCTCTTTAGATTACAATATGGGGAACTTGAAAGTTTGTTATTCTTTTCATAGAAATAGAAAGTGGAGAGGCTAAGTTTAAGGGGTAAGGTAATGAGTTTGATTGGGAAATGTTGAATTTTGAGATGACAGCAGGAACCATAAGTATAGAAACATCTTATTGCCTTCCCTTCCTCCTACACTTGATCTTAGCCAAAAGGCCGAGAAGCGATCTTCCCTTCCTCCTAAGGAAGAAATTCACCCTTGAACATTCACTTGTATCACTTTTCTTCCCGTTGTTCATCGATTTGCTCAAGTGGGCACCAGTAACATCTCCATATGTCCTATCACATACTAGTGTAGTCCAAGGGCATCTGCTCGCTCCAGGAACATAAAGAGCCTCAAACCATTCCATCAGGTCATGGGAATGAGGTCTATAATTGGTACTGGTATTTGGCATATCAAATACAACATGGTAGCTTGCCAGGCTTTGCCGTGTGGGTGGGATATTCTTTTTTTTTTTTACCCTTTGGATTTTTTATTTATTTATTTTTTTGTGAAACATACAATTACAAAGGTGTTCATAATTGGTTCTTGGTAATACAGTATACCAGCACCCATCCCTCCACCAGTGCCCCATTTCCACCAACAATATACTCCACCCCCTCCCGCCCACCCCCAAGCAGCCTTAATAGCAGGTACCCCAGTTTCCTCTCTTTCTCTCTCTGTCTCTCTGTCTCTGCATCTCTCTCCCTCTTATTTTACACATTGTGGCTAGCCCTGCAGATATTTAGAGTTTATCACTTAAGTCTCTTTGTGTATATTCAATGGCGAGTTTTAATCTGCCATTACCATTTCGGTGGGATATTCTTGTAGTAGCCTCTCATGGAACATTACTAAAAAATAATGTTCCCTCTTATGGAAGATCTTCTAATCTCTAATAAGTCCCAACTCTCAGTTAAGTCTACACTCAATTGGGGTAATGTGGTGATGCTGACGACACACAGGTGAATGAGCGAGTCATAAACAGCTTCCTCACATCCCTTCCAGCCATAATCTCCACCTTCTGCTCTACAGTGCTTCTCTTTTCCAAAAAGAACACAAAAAGGTCTTTCTCAAGGGTAAGATAAAGAGGTGAGGTGAACATCCTACTCTCCAAGATTCATTTGAATGGGTGTCTCTAACCTAGACCCACTCTATCTTCAAACCCCAACCTGTATACATCTGCCTCAAGCCCCAGAGGTACCAACACTCAGGTAATGTCTGTCCTTAACTGACAGACCAGCTCATCCACACCTGACTCCTGTGTCTCTCCTCCACATTCCCCAACAGTACACTCAGGACTAGAGGTACATCCCAGACTACCTTCAACACCATTGCTCATCTCCAGCCCACAGGCCATCTCCCCTCTCCTCATACCTAGTTTTCTCTCCACCTGGTATATGAGTCTATACCTCGGAAATTCATATTATTCTTAGGACCAGACCAAATGCACCCCCTTTTTGAGGCATTATTTGAGCTTATCAGAAAGTTGGGCACTCACATCTCAGTGTACATAAACATTAATCTCAGTGATTCTTTCATTAATTTTCTTTTCATGCCAAAGGCCCATGAAATATATGACTTGGTGTCCAAAATCTTTGATATGACTCCCATAACCTCTGTATTTTTTGACACTTGACAACTCTTTTCACAAAAGAATTTGTGGAGTGAAAGAATGAATCCAACCTCCAGGATAGAGCAAGCAATATATAAAGCTGGGCGGACAATGTCCAGTGCAGATTGAGGTAAAAGGGTAACCACCCTGAGCCTGTTGCAGGTTCTATAGTTTGAGACCACGATAACCTAAGCTCAAGTTCAATTTGAACATAGGAGATCACAATCTCCATCTCCAGCCTCCACTCACTCGTATGTGAAAATAAACAAATGGTAACATTTCAGAGCATTAATTTACAATATGTATAAGGCACTTAGTACAATGCCCAGTCAAAACTCAGTAAATACTAACTGTATTAGAAGTCTCAGAGATGGTTTTTTGCTTGGTAACATCAGAATCATCACCTTGCATGGTTTGGGCACAGTAACAATGAGGTAAGACAACACCCATGGCCAAAACCCTGTTTGTTGATATAGTTCTGGGAACATCCACTTGCTTCTAAGGGCATGGACATCTAGTAATGTCCCTTTCTCATTTCCTGTCCTTTCTTTCACAATTGTCCCTGACAGTTCCACCACCCAGGCAACAGTATTTACAGCTGAATCTCAATTCCACATCCTCTTGTGGAATTTGATTTCATAGATTGGTTGCCCTAAAAGGTTGAAATTACAGTGTTCATATTGCCATAAAAATCCTTGTTCACTGCGCCTGTGATTTGTTAAAATGTATAATAGCCACCTCTAAGCACCTTGCATTCAGAGAGAGGAAGCACACTGGGTCATTAGCTATAGCCGCCACTGCTGTACTTCTGAGCTCAGGGAAGGATTTGGCCTGTTGGGGATGGGACAGTTGCATAGTAAGATGAGTGGACTTTGGGGCTCCCCATAGCCTGCTTATAAGCCTAGGTTCTAGAATGGGGGCAGGAAATGGGTCTGAAATGATGGGAAAATAAATCAGTGGTAAGTTAAACTTCCTCAAGAGGAATGCTGTAGAGCCTGCTAGCCTTACTCTTGCAGTGGGATTATTGGGCTAGGTTACTTAATGGCAGGAAGGGCCTAACCTTTCCTGAAGAACAGATCTACATATTTTGCAGTGTCCTCAGCCAGCTCCTTCCATATAGAGTTCTCTGATAACCTAAATTTGTCAAATAACTAGTGGCAAAATCATTTTAACCAGAAACTCCTGGATTCAGTAATGCCCCACTCAAAAGAATGACCTTCTAATCATGAAATTTCAAGCTGGAAGCATACCAGAGCAGAGGAGATCGGGAAGATTAGCCACTAAGAGCAGGGAGCCTTTCAGATCACTCTGGAAGAGAAAAGCTCATTCCCGCTGTGCATTCCAGGTCTCCATAGCAGGGGAGCATGAGTGCTATTGGGAGAAAGCAGCATGCGGCTATTTTGAGATTCCCTGCAAGATGCCCGTCCACCTTGGTCCACACCCAGGACACAGAGCTGTCAGGACAAAAGAGCCATTTCAGATGCAGAATCTCAAGTGAGCTCTGAATGGTTGAAGATTATACTCTTTGCACACAGGGTTCTGGTCTGGGTCAGGTGTTCTCTCACCAGGGGAATGGGCAGCAGCAACCAAGCCCTGGACAGATGCCATGCAGCTGTGTCCATTCCACACACACCCAAAGTCACCACACAGAAAATCCAATCCTCAGCACTTCCCTCCCCCCTTTTACTGCTAACTACTACGACTTTGGTGCTTAGCACTGGGAAGGGAACTAAAGGTGTACATTCCAAAAGAGCTCTAGACACCAAGGCAGCCCTCGAAAGATGCTCACAGCTCACTTCCTTTTTGTAGAGACTGAAGAGTCACCCTGACCCATATAAAACACAGAACCTGAGCTACAGGCCTGCTGGAGGAGGAGCAGCCTCCACTGAGTTCAAAGGGAATGAGAAACTGGGTCGGTTGCCAGGGTTTTTTTAAGAAGAAGAAAGAAAAGGAGGAAAGTTCTATTTCAAAGAAATTGGTATCTTCCACCTTCCTTTGTTTGGGCTCCTTACTAAGAAAATACATAAGCTAGTAAGTATGGAGTTTATTTTAAAAATCTAATCCTGAATGCTCTGAAAAGAATCGCTACTTTAGGTGCTTGGGCTCTGCCACACTCATGGGAACAATCCATGCAGCACAGTGGGCTTGGAATGTGTGTAGCAGATCAGCCATCTGGATCACCAGCCAAAAAACCTCTGTGACTACCCACAGCTTTTCTTTCACTTGTAGACTCACTCATTCACCCATCAAGTATTAATACTTCACAAGGCTTAATTTGAACCCTGCTGAGCATGATCCCTACCTGTGCTCAGCTCAGCACACAGAAGCCCCCTTTAATCTCACAAGTCTTTCACTAGTTTCTCAGCAGGGCTCAGGGGTGAACAGCTTCATCTCTGCAGCCAGAGTTCTCCATGCCAACCCACAGGCACACATGGCAGCTTCTCTAGTGAGCCAGAACTGGCACCCACCTCGGAGCCTTCACCACCTGGGGAACTGGTGTCTCTCATTCCTGCTATGCTGTGAACTCCTCTGTGAAGGTGACCAACAGCTTGCTCCTGTTTTAATGTTTATAATAAAACTAAAAAGTACACCTCTCAGGCCCCCTCACCACCAACGCAGGTATCTCTAAAAATCAGCTGAGACTAGAAGGTACTCTTCTGCACCCAACTCTGCCCTAGAGCCAGCTCCAGATACACTCCATAATATGGTATATATCACAGTATTCCCCCCAACATCTAGAATAAGTGGAAAAAAATGTGTTTCCTACATCGGCTTCCTCCAGAACCAAGAACTCCCTGGAACCATCATGTCAGACTGATGCCCCCAAGCAGATGAAAGTAAGAAGAAGGATTTGATTCTCTGCTTATTAGACATGGAATAAGCCACCCAGAAATTGAAGTCACCTAGGACTAGCTATGGTGTTCAGGCTGTTCAGGCCCCGAGACCTGAGACATGTAAGAGTTGAAGCATGAGAAAGCGGCTTGAGGAGCTGGCTGTCGGGCGTGTGACTAGAAGGGAGAGTGGGTGGGCCTGGGAAAGGAGCCCACGGTGCCGGAGCAATAGTCCAGCGGGTAGCGTGTTTGCCTTGCATGTGATTGACCTGGGTTGGATCCCCCAGCATCCCATATGGTCCCCTGAGCACTGCCAGAAGTAATTCCTGAGCTAAAAGCCAGGAGTAACCCCTGAGCATTGCCAGGTGTGACCCAAAAAAGCAAAAAAAAAAAAAAAAGGGAAAGGAGCCCAGGGTTAAATTCCCCATGTCCAACTCTGAAATCCTTAGTCTCACTGGCTGAGTCCACCCTAACAAGCCACCTAGCAGGGGAGGCCAGTAAGTGAAGGCAGTTACAGGACCAGGGGGGACAGAAAGACAGAATAAAATCAGGAACAGGAAGTTCTTTCTTCTAAGGACCCTGAGATGCTCCCACTGATGTCCCTGCCCTTCCCTCTGGGAAACCTAGAGTCTCACTCACAGCTAGGAGAGGCTCTGCCTCTATCTTTCACTTCCAAAGCAATGATCTTGCCCCCTGGTCATCACTGCCCTAATGAACAGAGCAGAAGCTAAACGAGAGCAAAGAAATACTGCTCATCGGAAATGTCCTGAGTCAATGAGACTTTATTAAATAACTACTATGTGCCAGGCATTTATACTCAGATAAATGGCATTCTCCATGATTCGGGTCTCTCAGAACTCATGATTTAAAGAGTGATATAGTACGAGTGATTCTGTGCCCAGCTGTGTAGGGGAGAAGCCAAGGAAGCCCTTTCCAACCTTGCTCTTCCCCTCTCTCTGACCCTAACAGTCCATGATGGCTCAGTTTTCCCTCCTGCTAAAATAAAACACGGGTCAAGTTACCTGCAAGGCTAGGCTTAAGGTTCTAGAGTCTCTGAAAAGCAGAAAACAAGAGCTCCTGAGGTCTTATAGAGCAAGGTGGGCTGCTGAGGTCAGAAAAGGTGGTGAAATTGGGAGTGGCACAGAGAGGGATGTTCTGGCAGAGGAAAACTCCGGCAACAGCGGCATAAAGGCCATAAGGTAGTAGAGCAAGACAACAGTGCTGTGAGTTGAAACCAAACACGGGCTCTCCGGCGTTGAGTAGAATGACAGTGAAGGGAGGTGACAGCAGAAAATGATGAGCTTCAACCAAGTTATGAGCCTGCCTATCACTGAAAGCTAAAATGTATTTTTCTTCCTCTTGCTTAATTGGAAGAGTGAAAACCTAGGAAATCAAATAAGAGCCAACTCTGGATAGTTAACTGGGAAATCAATTGCCCTAGAGTTATATTTCTAAATCACAAATCAGATTAAGGCACTTGCTTGCTCATAAGCCTTTTGTGGTTCCTTTTGCCTACAGGACAAAGTCCTAACTCCTTAGATTGACATGCAATCTCTCCCCGTCCCATATGACGAATCCTGCACCACGCCTGCCGCTTGCTGATCATGTTCACTGTTTCCGCAGGATAAGCCTCTACCAGTACCCAGTCTCTCAGACATTCCCTTGGTAAAGATTCATGAAGCATTTATTATGCATCTACTATAGGAAGGCCCTAAAAGCCAATGTGGTCGAGACAGATATAGTCCCTTTCTTTTTGGCACTTGATTCTAAAGATGTTCTTAAGCATGTGTCTCTGTTGAGTCTGTGATTGGTACTGACAAGAGACAGGTTGTGATGCTCTCTGGGCTGTGACTGGAGGCTTAGTCCTTTCCTTAGGACCAGTCTAAGCTATTTGTTGGACATGGGGAAAATGACTAAGATACAGGCAGGCAGCTGGAGAACAGACTGGGTGGCATGAAGGTAGGGGAAATAACCAGTCAAAGGCACAGCAGGCGCAAAACCCTGGAGGCTGGACTGGCAGGTGGAGCTAGGCCAGTACATATGTCTAGAGGATAGACATATGTCTAGGGGATAACCTAGGCGTGGCTGCAGAGGGCTCCCTGGTGAAGTTTCATGTAGGTGATTCATCAAATGACCCTGATGAGAGCATGAGAAAGCAGAGCACACTTTCTCTCACAGGAGAATGAAGTATAATGCGAGAGCATGAAAGTCTTTATCTGGGGACCGGCTTTCTGTCCCTTTTTGTCTTGGTTTTATTGGTCTTCCCAGAGCCTCCCCTCCTCGGAGGCATTTCTGTCCTCAACAGACTAACCGAAGGATCATCACTTCTTGTTCTTTCGCTCATCCTTCCCCACAGCCTACAAGATTCTATTTGAATATGCATTCATTATGTGTTCTGAATTCTGATTCTACCCATCTCCACTTAAAAGATTATCTGGGAAGAAACTGCACCAATTTGTTGTCATTGTTGTTTTCTTATCTGTGTTCCCTTGAGAACAAGCACAGATCCTGGAACTGTGCAGGCAGCCAATAAATATCTATGAGTGTACAGATTAAAGGAATGAAATACCCAAATCTCTCCGAAACACCTCCTATCCCAGCCTCTCTAGAGAGCCTCAGCTGCATTCATGAGCCCTGTCCGGATTCGTTTCTAGCAACTGACATGGTGAGAGCTACTTCCTACCCGCATGGGTAGTGTCCCAGTGCAAACGGGCCGTCAGCAGATGCAGGTAGGACTGTGGTCCATCAGGCATTCACCACTTGTTTATTTGTGCAACTCAATTTTCTAAGAAAATACATTACATTCAGGCTGGATCTGCCGGTGAATGTGTCTGAGGTAAAGAAGGGGAGTAAGCAATTTTTTGTGACTTTGTTCTGCCAATTGGCAAGAAGAAACAAAGGACAGAATGCTGAAGAAGCTATTGTGGAGCCCAGGTTCGAGGCTGCTTGAACAATACCTGCCCCTTTAATTTTTTCGGACTCTCACTGGCCATATCCTGAGCCACCAACAAGAGCCTCACATGTTCACCTCCACCGGAAGGGACACATGCCCGCTCCTGCATCAACATTCCTGTGTAGCGAGTGTTTTCGAGTCCTGGGATGTGATGTTGATGAAAGACAGTTAATTCAATTTCCACGGAGAAATTGATTAATGGACTGGATTAAAAGAAGTCCCTTGTGTCCACAGCCTTCGCCCGGCATACCAATTCCGTGCTATCTCCCTGGTTTTCTCCTTCCCTCCTGGCTGACACTTTGACAATGCACGCAGAGGCCCAGCGGAACAAGGAGGGAGGAGAGCAGAGATGAGGAGACACAGATTAAGCTGGAGCACACCTCTATATTTAATTAGCTCTATTAATATTTTTAAATAATAAACGCCCCCTATGGGGAATATACTGATCTTGACCCTGTTCTAGCAAATAACAGCTCTTCTGGATCTGCGACCCTGCCAGAGAGTCCTCTGGGATACCCAAACTTTGCTTTGGTAAAAAGACAACCTTTCCCTGCTCCCTGGAAACAAGTCAGGGTGTGTTCATAGCTTCAAATGCCCTGTGGTATGAAAGCAAGGCCCTTAAAAAAGATCAGGGCCTCTTCCAAATTGCCCACTCCTCTCAAGAGCCTGTGGCTCTTGGGGGTGTTGCTCTCTGTCTGCTCAGGCTAGGTAGGTCACCAGTTCATTGGACAGGGGTGGTGTTCTTTTCTCTTTAATCAGGAAATTAGCTCATCTCGCTGCTAATGCTGATGAGAGAGGCCTGGAAGCAGAGGCTGAACATGGCCCCAAAGAACGCCTTCCACACCTATGCTGACATTGGAAGGTAGGATTTATACCAACTTTCAATTTGTAACTAAAATGTTTTGAATTCATGCCATAAATTCAAAAACTAGGACTCAGTACTAGAATCTATGTCTCACAATTTGCTGGTGCCAGTTGTCTTTGGAAAATATTTAGGACACGAAGGTGGATCCCACTATGAGGGGTGTTACTGCCCCTGTAACCCAAGACTCCTTGGTACAATTGCTCTCTCTCTCCTCCATGTCAGTTTGCAGCCAAGAAGTGTCTGCACCAGGAGGCGAGGCGTATCTGTGGATACTGGATCTACTGGTACTTCATCTTGGACTTCCAGCCACCAATGCTGTGAGGTCAATTTCTCCCTGCACCAAACCCCATGACGTGGTGATATTTTCTTACAAGCTTATGGAAAGAAATGAAAACAAGCTTACAGAAAGAAATGGACATGCTCACCTTCATGTCTGAGCTTTATGGACCTCACTTCACAGCATACTGACTGCAAGCAAAGGCACCCAACCTGGAATAACTGTCGCCAGGCACCTTGCAGGGGCATCATCCAGACTTTTACCTTCCACCCCCATTAGAAATGCATTCGTTGGGGCCGGAGCGATAGTCCAGCGGGTAGGGCGTTTGCCTTGCACACGGCCAGCCCATGCCAGCCTGGGTTCGATCCCCAGCATCCCATATGGTCCCCTGAGCATTGCCAGGAGTAATTCCCTGAGTGCAGAGCCAGGAGAAACTCCCTGAGCATTGCCAGGTGTGACCCAAAAAAAGAAAAAAAAAAAAAAAAAAGAAATAGCATTCGTCAAGTGTCTTTATAGGTGACCTAGTTCCTGTGGCTTTAGAGCAGAAGGCCCTGACCTTTGACCCAAGGGGTTTAATAGTCCCAGATCCTGCAACTGGGTGGCAAGAAGGGAGCCTATGGAATCTAAGCAATCGTAGGCTGTAGGTCACATCCACAGTCTGCTGGTGAATAATTTATTCAAATGAGCCTAAGAATGTTAGACAATATTATATTACAAAATAAGTCATGATGATTTTTAAAAGAAATAGAAAGAAATGAGTTAATTGAAAAACATCGCAAATGCAGATTTTCTTATCTTATCAGAAAAGGAGGAAAGTAAAATCTGAAACAGGAATTTATTACAATAGCTCTGGAGCCATTTCCAGCTCCTTAGCAGGGTGCCCTCTCCAAGCCCCAACAAGCCACAGCTCCAGATGCTTGCCTTACCCTTTACAATTAGAATTCTGCTCCTGTTGTTGGAAAGTTAACTTTGAACTTACAAGGCTATGTAGCTCAATAGGGCATGGAGTTAGTTGCCTGCAAATACACATAAATTAACATCATTTATCCCAGATGGAGTTTCTGAGAACTTCTGTAAGGATCAGAGCAGATCACCTTTTCCAATATTAACAGAGGAAAAAAAGTCATTTAAAATGCTGAGAATCTCAAGGGGTTATATTCTTTTAGAGGAAAAAATAAAAACTTCCTTTGTCTTCAGTTAGATACAGAAGGTGGAAGACACCTCTCTAAATGTTTCTTAGGGAAAGGAAATATCTATTCAATCCTTCAAAACCTTTTCTGACTTGCCTTTCCCATACCCCATCCAGGTACTGCACACCCTGGGGCCAAATCCTGGGGAAAACCATTGCGAGGGTTTCCCAGCCATGTCCACTACCATCCTGACCATCCTGACCAGGGTTTCCCAGCCATGTCCACTACCATCCTGACCATCCTGTCCAGGGTTTCCCAGCCATAACCGGCTACCATCCTGACCAGGCAGGATGAAGGGCTGCGTGGTGATGCCATAAAACCTAAAGACACACAACTTCTAACTCAACCTCAAGCATTAGCAGGACCCTCTACATAAGAAGGTGTGAAATTGTAATGTCCTAGGGGGGAGGTCACAGGACCGGAAGGGACCAAACATGAAGACCCACTGAAGCAGGGTGTGAGGATCTCACTGAGTAGTATATTTACGGCACAGTTTTTTCTTCTGGTGATCCAGATCTCCCTTGTTTTTCATAGTCCCACAGATTTTACCTTTTGAAAACTCATCCTCTTCTCAGTCAACCCATTCCCACTGTCATACACACTCACTGACAGTCAAGTCTGGAGAGGCCACTGGATTGAGGGAGCCTGTGTATGGGATGTGCAAGCTGGAGTCAGCAAGTCCTGGTCCATAGGGGACTGCAGTCCCAATCCCCCTACGGAGAAGCAATGCCCAAAGGAGGTTGGATGAAGGGGCCAGAACAAGCACCAGAGGATTTGGGGGGCAATGTTCACTTAAAGGTCTCTTTATTTAGCCAACACCGCTGACATTTCCAAAGTTCCATTCTGCGGCCTTTCTTCATCTAATGACCTGTGGCAACCTTAAACTTTCCTTTTGCTTCATTGAGTTTGCCTCATGTTTTGGCAGATGCTGAACACCACTGAGTCCAGTCATGACACATGATATACTGGGGTCCAAAAGATGATCATTCAGTATGTCAGGTTCTAGAAAGCTCCCAAAAGGGAAAGGAACAAAGATTGTTCCTAGGGACTAGGGAGAAAATGAACTAATTAGAACCTCCTAGAGACTCCAAGTCACCATTTCTGATGAACTAACCACAGATGGGCAAAGCAGAAAGAAGTCTGGGATATGCTGGTTGGGGTTTGCAGTGGGCTCTGGTTCCTGCACCTGAACTCAAGTCAGCAACAGCAGTCCCTCCACTAGTTGATTAGCCCCTACTCTTGGGAGACACAGGACGGTCTAATACTCATTAAGGTCTCAGTCCCTTGAGCTGGGTGCAAAGCCTGAAAAACCTGTCTGGACTCAGTTCAAAAGAAGGGACGGACTAGAGAGAAGGAAGAGCAGCATTGAGAGCTCACATAGTTTTTTTTTTTTTTTTTTTTAGTAATTATTTATCATTTTTTTTTTTAAATTTTTTTTATACCACCGTGAACTACATTACAAGGTGTTCATAATTGGTTCTTGGTAATACGTATTCCAGCACCCATCCCCTCCACCAGTGCCCCGTTTCCACCACCAAGTCCCCTCCCTCCCATCCCCCACCCGCCTTAATAGCAGGTACCCCAGTTTCCTCTCTTTCTCTCTCTCTCTCTGTCTCTGCATCTCTCCCTCTTATTTACATTGTGGCTAGCCCTGCAGATAGTTAGAGTTAATCACTTAAGTCTCTTTGTGTATATTCAGTGGTGAGTTTTAATCTGCCATTCAATTTCCCTTTTATTAAAACACTGGTATCTATCCTATTAATGAATGCAGTCTTCTATATCTGTCCTTTCCTTCTGACTAATTTCACTCAGCATGATAGACTCCATGTCCATCCATTTAAACTTTACACTCTACAACGCAAGAAACAGTCAACAGTCCCATTAAACCTCTTTTGAATACTATATTACTGGATATACATACAAAACATTAGCAAAAAAAATGTGACCTCATCAATTTCCTCTTTAAAATTCTCCAGAAACTTCTTGCTATCTACTGAACATTTGCTTCTTATACCCTATCATCATCTGAACTCCACTATCCAAACTTCAAGCCCAACCCTCCATGGCACCACACTACTTATAGCTGGATAGACTCACCTTCCCCCTGTAAGCACGCACACGGCTGACACTCAAACCGCCTCACTGCCACGCTGCTGCTCTTCTGCAGTCCATCAGAGGTAGCTCCTCTGAACGTGCCCTAGTTTTTCATGCCTCTTTGGTCTTTTATAAGATCATCTCTTTTTAAGGAATTCCCTTCCCACCTCAAGCATTCTTTATTGCATTGGGAAATTTCTGCTCGCCCTTAATGACCCACATTGCTAGTTGCCTTCCCTAAGAATCCTGTGCTCTGGTCATGCCTGTCTGTCTTGTCTTTCTCAGACCATTTATCACGCTGCTCAACAAGCATTTATACTATTATCTACTCCTCTTGCAAGTACTAGATTAAATATTAGAGCTGGAACCATGGTATTTGTTACCAAGTTGCTACCAATCACATTGTTTGATGTATAAATAAATAATGAATAAATTAATGATATGCAAAAGTACAATTTGGGCTGAACAGTCAAGGTGGTTCATTGTGTGATGGAGGGTAAACATGCTCCAACCACAAGGCCTGGATATTTTTCCTTTGCCCTGTCACTTATTCACTAGAGTGAGTTAGAAAGATATATTTTTGCCTGGAGTTTAATGCAAAAATTACTGTAGTCTGTCTTCTGTCTGAGTCCTTAATTTCTGAATAGGAGAGTGTGCTACTCACAGAAATCCAATCAATTCCTTTTAGATTACATTTTTATAATTAATATAATTAAACATTATAATTAATATAAAACTATATTATGAAATATGCTATATTGAGCTATATTATATATAATTATGTGTCATATAATTATAATGTAATATTACATATTTACATTTGAATATATAACTCTATCCTGAAAATGAGTTTCCAATTTTCAGTAGCCAAGCTTTTCTTTCTGGCCTCCAGTAACTGCCACAAGGCAGGCCTGGAAATACTGAAGCTTTTCACTGTATAACTGTATCACTGTCTTCCCGTTAATCGCCGATTTGCTCGAGCGGTACCAGTAACATCTCCATATGACCTGTCTCATGCAAGTAGAGCCCAAGGGCACCTGCTTGCTCCAGGAATATAAAGAGCCTCAAACCATTCTATCAGGTCATGGGAATGAGGTCTATAATTGTTACTGGTATCTGGCATATCAAATACGACACAGGTAGCTTGCCAGGCTCTGCTGTGCGGGTAGCATACTCTTGTAGTCATCTCAAAATCCAGCATTTATTGATGAACCATGCGGCCGCAAGCATCCGCGCGAGCTGGGCTGTGATAGGCTGGTCTGCTGGGTGGAGTTCTGATGAGGGGGAAGTCCGGATGTGGAAAATGGAAGTCCTCATGGAGTGGGGGGGTCGTCTGGCTTGTTGTGAGGCTCTGCTGGGGTGGCGGGCCAGGGCTAGAACCTGCCATCCCTCCTGGGAACCTCATGAGGGCTGGGCACAGTGAGAGCCAGTAGCAGCTCTGCCCCATAACTCTTCTGGATCAGCATACTGATCAGTATGCTGATCCAGAGACTGAAGCTCTTAGCACAGATTTTATAATGGAGAAGAATGCAAGAATTTTAAGAATTAATGGAATAGAGAAATAAATTATTAAGGCGATCCCTAAGGAGATATGGATGATCACCTAGAATGCTTTTCTGCAATCTTGGAAGGAGAGGGGGAGAAATGGATATATGATAATATGTAAAGTCTATCCTATGTGCTAAATGTGTTCATGTTTCTTATATATTAAACACCTTAAATGAACTCTACCACAACCTGTGAGGGCTGCATCTCTCTATTTCACAGAGAAGTAAAAGGAGCTTCAAATACTCATGAAATGACTCCAGCATTGCTAAAGAGCAGAGCTGCAAAATTCAAACCCAGGGTGACTCCAAAGTCCACAGAAAACAAGTGGTTTTTCCAGCCAAGGTTATGACTGTCAAATGACAGGCTGTAATGGGGTCTCTTTGGATAACCCAGCATTTTCCAAGGCATGATCTCAAACAGAACAATCTCTGCATGGACAAGTGGTTCTAAAATCATTCTCTGAAGTTCCCACCTCCCTGTGAGGTCCCTTGTAGCCCAGGGCCTGCTGTTATCACCTTACTGTTAATCAGCTTTAAATGCTAGATCAAGACCATATGCAAATCCTGCCCTGGGCTACTCTCTGAACAGCAGAGACAGCTGGAATTTCCAAGAAGGTTTTTCCTTTTTAGAAGATGATCTTGCAAATATTAGAGGAAAGTATCCCAGGAGATCAGAGGAAGTGCAGGACCACTGATGCAAGGTCTGGGCCTCCACTCCTGCCAGTCACTCCAAAGTGGACTGAAAGGTTCCATTCCTTAAAGGGGTCTCTAGAGGTCAGGAGACCCAAGAGAAGAAATGGTAGGGGCATCCTAATCCCTAGAAAGCAGCTCTCAGGTTCATTCATGAGGCAAGTCAAAACAGGGCAAGAGTCATGGGGACACAGAGAGCCTAGGGAACAGGTCACCAGAGGCGGTGACAAAGCTCCAGTGCTGCTACTAACACAGTGATGCTGGAGCACAGAGCTCATGGTATCACCTGCCGCATGTCCTGCGTTTCCATGTCTCACTTCTAGGTCTCTAAGTCATTCAGGGATTTGTGTATTGACATTATGTACTGAAACGATTTAGAATTTGCCTATGTTTTGGCCCCTTTGTCAATATACCTATGTATTTTCATTATTTGAAGGATGCTTCAAATAAGCATCGAAGAAATTGCTAAAAAGACAAAGAACCTCCGGCTCGGGCACATCTCTTCAACTCCACTGTTCTCCCTGGATTAACATACGCCTCAGAGACCTGGGCCCTACAAAAGCAGGATGAGAATGCTATTTGGGTCTCCCAAAGAGGAATTGAAAGAGCTATGCTTGGAATATCACGCCTCACTCAAGTGAAAGAAGGAATCCGAACTCCGACCTCCATTGCTGTTCCAGAGACAGGGAAGCTGTCTTGTTTGCCAAGGCATCAAAAAATCAGATGGGCTGGACATGTAATGCGAATTGGAGATGACCGCTGGACTAGAGCCATTACCAACTGGATCCCACAGGATGTCAAAAGATCATGTGGCCGCCCACTTACAAGATGGTCAGACTTCTTTGTCAAGACCCTGAAGGAACAGTTTGAGGCTCTTCGTATTCCTGAAGCAACCAGATGCCATTGGGCTACACTGGCACTTGATAGGGTCAAATGGAAATGTTACTGGTGCCCACTCAAACAAATCAATGAATAATGGGATGTCAAGTGATCAATTGATTTTCATTATTTAGAATTTTTCAAAAAAGCAGAGCAAATGTGATATGGGAGTGAGTGATAAGAAGGAGAGTAGGAGAAAGAGAGAAAGTTGTGGTAAGGACTAGAAATTGGGCCTATTATGAAGCTGAGAAGTTTAAGACCTATAATTATCAAGGAAGCCAGGAAAGCCAAAGGTATACAGAGTAGTTCAACTACAACCATAGTTGGACTCCAAAAGAACTGATGCTTTGTTTCAAGACCAAAGGCAGAAATAGACTACTGGACCTGCTCAAAACTGTTAATCAAATGAGAAATCAAGCACTTATAAAAAAAAGGTCAGGCTTTTTCTTTTTCATTTCTCGGTTTTTGGATCACCCAGTGATGCTCAGGACAAACTCCTGGCTCTGAACTCAGGGACCACTCCAGGCAAGCTCTGGAAAACGATATGGAATGTTGGGGATTGAATCCAGATCAGCTGTGTATAAGGCAAGCACCCTATCTGCTGTACTACCACTCCAGTCCAAGGCATTTTTTGTCCTAACAAGGCCTTCAAATAATTGAATAGTCCCATCAGCATTAGAAAGATAATCTGCATTAGTAGTTTACTGATTTTGATGTCACCCCCAAAAATGCATCCAGAAAGTGTAATCATGTAATAAAGTATCCCTTGGTCCAGTCAAGTGGACATATGCAACGAGCCATCATGCACTTCAATTTTGCAGCTTTCCTTTGCAGCCCTCTGACGTCTTGGCATGCTTCCCTAGCCAGAGTGCTCTCTTCCTCCTTGAATATTTACTTATACACCAAGATTCTGTTCTTGGGTGGCTTCCCTGTCCTTTCAGTCTTTCTGCAATATCAGAGCAGCTCTATTCAGTTCAATCAGATTTTGTTAAACTCTTCCCTCTGCTGTGTTGTGTTCTGAGAAACCTGCACAAGGACAAACCACTGCTCCCTCTGCTCTCTAGGAGAGTGAGAAAGAGTCCTGAGAAAAAGACAACTTCTGAACAATAGGAAAGACAGCTAAGCTAGCCTAGGATCATCAGTGGGGATGAGGCATAGGAGTCTCTATGAATGAGGACACTAATATCTGTATATGATCTTGATATGAGTATTAGGAAAATGAGTAGGAAGAGAATTAGCATTTCAAGTATGGGAAGCAATTTAAGACAAGTTCAATAGCCCAACACAGCAATTTGACAGAGCAGGCACGAAGGTAAAGTAACAACATCTCACGGAAGATGTGCCAGAATCAAACCCCAGAGACACCTGTAAGCCATACAGAGAAGGCTGCTCTATCCTGGCACAGAAAAGAACAAGCCCTTATGCATGTTGCTGTCTAAACACTCTCTCTGTGATCTGCAAGATCTATGCATAAGTGTAAGCCTGATTTTTTTTGAGAACAGGGACCCATGGGGCTAGCACAGATAAGATCTCACTAAAAGACTGTGCAATGGATAGATAGGGCATGGGTGTGCAGATAGATGGATGGGCCCCTTCAGTATTGCAGAAATCTAGGAGGGTAGGATAGCACTAAGTGCCCAAAGGTACTTCTGGAAAAAGTAAGCATGGAACTTTGTAAATCATGGTTCTTTGATTTGTTAAAGAGTGAACGTAAGGAATTAAATGATTAGTCTCACTCTCCTGGAGCTCTTGCTGTGCTGCCTGCCTTCCTAGAAGCTCCCTTGTCTGAATGCTGCTAGTCTGCAGAAAAGACTAGGATGCTGCTTCACAGCCACTGGCTGGAGCCCTGCATGCCGGCTTGAGGCTTGTCCAGACAGCTCTTGTGCTGGAGCTATGGAGTCCATCTCCTCTACCAAACTATTTTAGGAAGAGTGAGTCACTGGGCCACCAAGCACTTTCTTTGTATAGATGTTAAATGGCAGAGCCATGAGCTCTCCAAAAACATTAGGTGCTTTTTGTATTTTCCAGGGATCATCCTCAGCAAAGAACTGTTCATAAGCAGAACTTGCTCCAAATTTGCCCCATTTTCTTTCTTCTTCACAGATATTCTTTCTCTTTCTTACACCTGTTTCCCTGATGATATTTCTCTTCATTTCTCTCCTTCCTTTTGTCATCTTTCCTTTCCCTCTTCTGTCTGTCCCCCTATATGCAAATGACCTACCCTGTTAACTCCACCTTCTTAAACCTCCTTGTTCTGCCCTAGTGTTGGACTTTCTGCTGGTCTGCTGAAGCTTTGCTTCTCCAGACACCTGGGTTGGAGCTGGAGCTTTCTTGTCCCTGCCAACCCTGGAGTAAGGGGAGGCCAGGGATTGAGTGGGGCCATTCACTAGGGGAGTAGTTTGTGCTGTGTTTAGCTCTCCATGTTTCAACTAGTGATCTAGCCACATCATTATTTCCTCTCCAGGAACCTCTTGGTACCCAGCTCCCTTTTTATTTGCAGCTTGCATTTCAAGGACTTCCAGAGCCCACATCTGGTCCAGCAGCCTGATCTGGCTACATTAATGCCACCATCCCATGGGACCATGGTTTGGAATAAGTACCTGCTTCTTTGCTGTCCAGTTTCCTGATCCAGGATTTAGGCTGATGAAAAGAACCACTTCCCCAGCTCTTCCTGGAATCAAAGTCCTCAAGAGACAGTCAGATGAAGTACCAGTCAGAGAGGGGAAAGCCAAGTTTTCAGTTCACTGAAGCTGCCTCAGAATGCGGTCACTTGACATCACAGAAATGCACATCTTCGGAGCCCCTGTAGCTTCTCTCGTACAGATTCTTAAACAGATTGAAGTTTGGTCTCACCTTCGGGATTATAACTACTTTTTTGGTTTGTTTCTTTGCTTTTGTTTTTGTACTATGCTTGTCAGAGTTCAGGACTTACTCCTGGCTCTGATATCAGGGATAACACTTGATGAGCTGGAAGGACCATATAGGATGCCGGGACTCCAACCTGTGTTGGCCACAAGATAAGCTCCTTATCCACTGTACTACCTCTCCATCCCCTAGATTAGAACTAATTCTTGCTTATCACCCAAGGATACAATCTGGATTAGTAGGGAAACATGGGAGCAGACAGCACTATCAGTTTGGGTTTGACACAACTGGAGCACAACAAAAGACTTTACAATTGCGCCTCATTCACATCATGCAGTTTGATTCCTGCTTTGTTTTAGTTAAACGTCCACAAGCATTACTATTTGGAAGGAATTTTTTATTTTTTATTACATTTTTCATTTTTCTTTCACTTTTATCTTTAAATTTATTTATTTATTTATTTATTTATTTATTTACCATATAATATAGACCAATATAGAGCTGTAGCTGTAGCTGTTCAAGATTGGGGTTCAGTTATACAGTATTCAAACACCCATCCTCCTACCAGTGCACATTTCCCAACATCAGCATGCCCTGTTTCCCTCCCACCCATGCACCATAATCTGCCTCAATTGCAGGAACTTTTCTTCTCTCTCTCCCTCTTCTCTCTCTCTCTCTCTCTGATTCTCTCTCTCTTTCTCATTCTTTCTCTCTCTCTCACTTTCTCCCCTTTTGTTCATTGCGGTTTCAATCAAAAGGAATCAAAAGAGCTATGCTTGGAATATCATGCCTCACTCAAGTGAGAGAAAGAATCCAGAGTTCTGACCTCTGTTGATGATCCAGAGTCAGGGACGCTGTCTTTGCCAAGGCGTCAAAAATCAGACTGGCTGGATATGTAATTCGATTTGGAGATGACCGCTGGGCTAGAGCCGTTACCAACTGGATTCCACGGGATGTCAAAAGATCACGTGGCCGCCCACCTACATGATGGTCAGACTTCTTTGTCAAGACCCTGAACGAACTGTTTGAGGCTCTTTGTATACCTGAAGCAAGCAGGTGCCATTGGGCTACACTGGCACGTGATAGGGTCAAATGGAAACGCTACTGGTACCCGCTTGAGCAAATCAATGAATAACAGGAAGTCAAGTGATCAAGTGATCAAGTGAATACAGACACTGAAAAGTTTGTATATATACAAATGGATATACACTGTCACAATGTATAAACACAGTCATGTGTATACATTTACCTATTTTCAAAACTAGTCCAGTGTAATTATTTCCAACTATTATTGTCAAATTGATCCCTTCTCTGTCTTAGCTGCCATCTGCCCACCCCCCATACCTTTGTGGTAGATTCTAACCCTTGACAAGCCCTCCTGGCCCATGACCTTAGATAGTAGTCTCATGCTATTTGTTTTATATCCCACAAATGAAGGCAATCATTCTCTACTTGTCCTTTCCCTTCTGACTCATTTCACTCAGCATGATGCTCTCCATGTTCATCCATTTACAGGCAAATTTCATGACTTCATTTTTCCTAACAGCAGCATAGTTTTCCATTGTGTAGATGTACCATAGTTTCTTTATCCAGTCATTTGTTATCAGGCACTCAAATCATTCCTGCATTTTTTTAATTGGACTGTACTTCAACATACTGCCCTTTGAGACACAAAACAGGAGGTCAGATGGTCTTTGTGCATAAAGACAATGAGTCTGAGGAAAGTCCCATCACCACTTCAGAAGAAACTCCTTTGTCACCAGGAAAGCTGTGACCTTTAAGCACGTGAGCTGAGAGCTGGATTCTGAGCTCTTATTGGAACAGAGTAAGCCTTGGCTAGTCCTCTTGGCTTAGACCAGCCAGTACTCCACCTCAGCGGGGTTCAACATGACTGTGGCTGGTCCTGCTCAGTGCTGACCTCCACTGCTGAGTCTCATACCAAGACTGAGCTCTACCCTGGCTCCCAATCACATCTCTCTGAACACAAGTAAGGAGAAAGGGTCAGAGTATAGGCTACAGAATGAACCAGTGGAGCCGCTCATATGGCCATTCTAGAAGAACTATTTTTGTCCTACTCTGTGCATACTCCAACATTACAGAACAGTCAGTGCTGGTAGAAGTAGGGAGCAAGGAAGTTCCAGGTATCTCCCTAGTCAATCTGACCATGTGGACTATGCACCTCCTTTCTCATTCCAATTGTTCTGACACAGTGAATTCTTCAAAGGTCAAGAAGTGCCTAAACACACAGGAGTAGGTAACGGTAACTGGGTCAGACTACACAGGACCCTGCAGTCCCCTTGGTTTATATCTGACAGGCCTCTGAATACCAAGAAAATCTATGGCAGGGTCGTTCCAGGTCCAGCCAGAGCAAACATTTCCCATCTCAGGGTAATGACAGCATCATCCATCACCCTGTCATTCTGGGCCCTTAGGAGGGATGACTGGGAAAAAAAAGCCATGGATAGAGAAGGGTTTCTAGTTTCTGAGCTGCAGCACAGGAAGGAGGAAGTACTGGGAGAGAGGAAGAGGGCAAGGTGGAGCCTCTTCCCCCAGCCTTTCTCTCTGGGAAACAGCCTGTCTGGGAATCAGCTCCTGGGGAGGTGAATACAAGGAATCTATTCCTTTGCTTATTTCCTATCCACATAGTATAATAATCCTTTATGACTATATTTCATATTTGTACATGCAAATCTAAAATACACATCATCTTAGTTGCTTCCTTAGCACAACATTCTCATAAAATCCACATAGTCTTGAATCTGCTTAATGTATTTCCCAAACCTCTGGGAGGAGGATAAAGCATATCTCTGCAGAAGCAGTTGAGGTATGTGTTGTAAACAGGGTTAGCCAGAATCCCAAGTTTGCCTAGGTCCAAACTGAACCTATAACTCAGGTACCCTGATTCCATTCAAGATACGCAACTTCCCTACCATCTCCTAGTCCATGAAAGTCACATAACACCCCAGCCTGTAGCACACTCCTGGAAACAAAGGAACGAGAAAGAGTAGCAATGAACAATCAGAGAAAATTAAAAAATCTAAAGAGATAAGTTGAAAACCAGATGTGGAGCCCACAGACAAATTTCAGTCTAATAATGATTCATACTACCCCAACAGAGGTGCCTGACTCAAACTAGCAAGCGGAAGTACTGCTACTGTCTACTGAACATAGACTTGGGTGATCATTAATGATGGGCAAGAATGTTTCCTGGTCTTCAGAAGAAAGAATTCCACTGAGAGGAATTTGACCAAAACCCCTAACTGAGTCCCTTTTAGTAATCACATCCCTCTTTCCGAGGAATATAAATTTCCATTTCAGGTGGAATTAAAGACCACCTTTTCCAACTTCTCTTGAAGCGTGGGTCAAAGGCCAACACAGAAGATCTGTGTGCCATTTCTTTTTAAAATGTGTGCTTAAAAGGAAGAAGTGTGCCCTTTTAAACTCTTCCCTTGGGCTGGTTAGAATTTAGACATAAAGCCTGGACCTCTACCAGCCACTTTGACCTTGAAGTGACCTTTGCAATGGAACCTTTACGCAGTGGAACAAGAACAGAAAAATTCTGAGCCCTGTCACCACGGGGGTGCCTTTGCCCCTGGACTCACTATCCTGTAGCTTCCTGAGAGGGGGATTTCTAGCTTATTGAAAATACTGTGATTTTAGAGCTTTCTGGTATACTCAGTTAAATATGATCTTAGTTAAAGCACCTAGAAGAAAAGCCAGACTGTAGAAAGAGCTAATTGTATTCTAAGAAGTGCATAGTGGGAGAAGAGCAAGATCGATTGACTCTGCCCAGGCAGGTTTTAAAAAGCATCAGAGAGAAGATGTGTGAATGAGTCTTTAAAATGAAGTAGGATTTTCTCTGGTGAATGAGAAGGGTGGATACTTCAGAGGGGAACAGAGTCTGGAAGACATAGAGACAGGAGGACACAGGATGTGGTTGAAGGCCTGGCTCTACCTGCATGCTGCTGCAGCCACTGTGGGGAGAACCCCCTGGGAGACAGGGAAGGTCTTGCAGCCTCCACCTATGGACACAGCCTTAACCCTAGCACCTTGCACAATTCTCAATAATTACACTTCCTGTACCCGTCTATCTTGCAGCTGTTCCTGCCAGCTGTTGTCACTGTTCTCACTACAGTCTCACCAATCCACAGGGAACAGGCTGTTATGTAAGGAGAGGAGGGGACACCAGGCAGCTCATTAAACACCTGCTTGGTCCCAACAGAAAGGTTTCCTAAAGGCGATTTCTGGGTTTCCAGGTAATTTGGGCCTTGTAAGGAGAATGACTGTTCTCAAAGGCACTCAAAAGCTTCAGCATCTAGAACCAACTTACAAATCCCCTGCTGGGTTTGTGTCAGTGATCATTTGCTGCATAACAAACTACTCCTGATCCGAATGTATTAAAGCATATATTTGTTATTTCTCACGTGCTGACTGGGCACCCTTGGCTTGTGTGGATAGAAGGACCCAGGGGATTGCAGTCACAGGGAAATTCGGCCAGGACAGAACGCACTGAGGGCAACTTCATCCAACTGTCTGGGTGTCAGCACTGCTGCCAGGGAGGCCTCATATCCAACTCATTGCCCTATGGTGCTCAGGGAACCATATGAGATGTCTGGGATCGAACCTGGGTCAGCCACATGCAAAGCAAACACCCTACCACTGGACCCTAGCCCCGGCCCCTGCAGGTTCTCTCTTAACTCTGTGGCCCAAGAAGACACACAGCCAGTTTAGATCCACAAGGAAGGGAAGGGATTCTACTTCTTGATGAAAAACAAACAACAGGAGAAAATGTATAAAGTGAAAGAGTTCTGTGGCCTTGCTATCTGCAGAAACATTCTGCCATCATCTAACCTTAGACCCCAGCATTTACATTTCTTGAGCATACTAAATGCATGAATACCCCAAAGCCCAATCCCTGTACATTATCTGCCTGAGATCAGTGTCTACTACCTGAATCGGACAGACTGTGGTACCTTGGGTGCAATTCCTCAGACACAAATGATCCCGAAACAAGCAACCTGCACCCACATAGCCAACACAGACAGGGGTGCAAATCTCCCATTTGAAACTCCTCACTGTCAGCATCCACTAGAAACTTTCTCCCTCTCCTGCCAGCCTCCATTACATTTTGTCCCATTTTTCATGGCAATACTCCACTTCTAGTGACCAATAGATCTGGAGAATGACCAAAAGGCAAGATCCATAGAAGTGGAATGTTTGGCAACTTTGAATTGCGTAAGGCAGAAAAGATGCGTAGTTATATTAGTCAGGGTTCTGCAGAAAAGCAGAACCAACAGGCAATCTCACTGTCGTAAAACTTGATGCATGCAAGTGCATAGGCTGAGAAATCTGGGCACTTACTGTCTGTGCACTGGAGACACAGTGAAAGCCATAGTTTGAATTCAAATGAGTTCTAAAACCTAGGAGAGAGGAAACTGATTGTGCAAGTCCAAGTTCTGAGACAGGGAAGACAGATGTGGCAGCTCACACTCCAGCAGGCAGAAGGCAAGAAGGAAATACCTCCTCTTTGGTCTATTGAGGCCCTTACTAGATTGGAGGGTGTCCACCCACATTAGGGACAGCCATTTGCTTTACTGAGCTCACCAACACAAATGCCAATCTCACCCAGAAATGTCCTCACAGACACGCCCAGAGATCACGTCTATTCCAGGCATGCCTTTGTCCACCCAAGTTAACTGTCCACTGGTTAATGATTTTGTGGATCTTGCTAAGAGAGTGCTGCTAGGCAGAATATAGAAAGTGCCCTATGACTTCTTAAAGTTCATGAACAGACCTATTCCAGTTCTCAAAAAGTAGATTAGAGAAAATTCAGAGAGGCCAGTACTGTTTCTCCAGCCAGCAAGACTTTCAAAGTAAGAAATGGCCTCTGGGCTGGGTGGAGCTCAACAATAGAGCAGTTGCTGTGAATGTGTGAAGCCCTGGGTTCAATACCTGACAAGAAAAAGGAGAAAAAGAAGTATAAAAAGAAAGAGGAAAAGGAGAAAAAGAAGAAAAATGAAAAAAGAAATAGGAGGATGAGGACAAGGACAAGGAAGAAGAGGTGGCTAGTGGGCCTCCTGTTAATTTCCATTTGCACTGAGAGTCGGAGACTTCTAGGGTCTGTGACAAAAACAAGGCAGATTGGTCTCCTGGGGTCCAGATTTGCATGGCTGAACACCAATGGTGCCTACTAGAACCTGGAAGGCACCAACTTTCTTTCACACCTGTTAAGGACTTTCCTGGGGGCCTTATATAGTTTCCTGCCAGCATGCCAGGGTCTGAGTCACCCCCAACTTACCACTTGCTTCATCGTCAGGAAAAATCATTGATGCCATTTTCAGTATCCATGATGAGGGAAGCAGGCAGGCTCCACCCAGTCTCTGTATGGTGGCCAGTCCCATCTGCCACTGCTCTCCTCCATGCAGGCCAGCTTACAGTCTTGGGTTCCCTTCATTTGTTTTCCACTCATGCCCTGGTTTGGCCCAAGAAATGCCACAAGAACTAGTGCTGCCTCAACGGCCATGGACTTGTCATGCAGTTGACCTCAGTTATTGCTCGGGTTCAGAAACGTTTTCACTGACGCTAGAGAGACAACACATTGGTAAGGTGCTTGCCCTGCCATGGCCGATGGAGAGAGTCTGAGCTCAGCCTCCCTAAAAACAACTATAAGAGGCAGCGCCTAAGAAAGATTCAAGGCAGAGGGACAGTACAACGGGTAGGGTACTTGCCTGCTTACTGCCACCTGGGTTCAGTCCTGAGCACAAACTATGGTCACTCAAGTGATCCCTGAGCTCAACCAGGAAGAAGCTCTGGGCGTGACTACAAAACCCAAAATAAATAAAAAAATAAATAACAAGGGGTAGTCTCTTAGAGAAGATTTCAGGTGAAGAGATGGCATGGCAGGTAGGGTGCTTACCATAGACACTGCTGACCTTGGTTTTATCCCGAGTTGTGCCAGAGTGATCCCTGAACACAGAGCCAGGATGACATCAGGACGTGTGGCAGAGAAAGACAGAGAGAAAGACAGAGAGAGAGAGAGAGAGAGAGAGAGAGAGAGAGAGAGAGAGAGAAAGAGAAAGAGAGAGAGAGACAAAGAGAGAGAGAGAGAGAGTCAGGTGATTCCTGCGTTTGGGTCAGAGGCTCCATCTGGTATCTACCCTCCACCTCCAAATCCAGGACCATGCTAATAGTGAGTAGCCCCACCCTGCTCACGCCCACATTGTGAAGTTTTCCCAAGGACAGGGGTTGATGTCACAGACCCCTCCCCCCCCCCACCCCACCTCTTCTCCCCCCCATTCTGCCCCTGCTGGCCAGCGGAGCTAAACACCCCCCATCACTTCAACCCATCCCTCTGCTCCCCAAAAGTAGTACACCTGGCCCGACCTCCATGGAAAACAATCTTTCTAAGTTCCCAGCATCCCAGTCACGCTCAGAGAACCCAAGCCGACCGTGACCCCTCACTCCATCCTGGTGAACAAGAATCTGCCAAAGGAGACGCCCAACATGGTCAATGGCCAGACTGTGACCCACAAGTCTGGGGCTGTGGTCATCGACATGGGCACCGGACCTGTAAGGCAGGGTTTGCGGGCCAGGCATGCCCCATGTACACGGTGGCCACGTTAGTGGGCTGCCAGCCCAAGAAGCTGACTACTGAGGGGCCGATGGTATTGGAGACGTTCATTGGCAAGCGGCGCGCTCCCGGCCTGAGCTGGCACTGGTGCAACCTCTGCGCAGCGGCATCGTGGTGGACTGGGAAGCGGCCGAGCTCATCTGGCGGCATCTGCTGGAGCATGACCTCCGGCGTCTCGCCAAGCGACCACCCGCTGCTCTTCTCCGACCCACCCTTCAGTCCCACCACTAACCGGGAGAAGCTCGTGGAAGTGGCCTCGAGTCGCTATGCGCGCCCGCCATGTACGTGGAGTCCCAGTCGGTGCTGGCGGTGCGGCGCACGGCCGCATCAGTGGGCTGGTGGTGGACTCAGGGTATGGCGTCACCTACACGGTGCCAGTCTTCCAGGGTTACAACCTGGTCCATGCCACCGAGCGCCTGGATCTAGCCGGCACCCACCTGACTGCCTTTCTAGCCGAGAAGATGCTGGGCCCGGCTTGCCGCTCAGCCAGCAGCTCCTGGACACAGTGGAACACGTCAAGCACAACTACTGCTACGTGGCCGCCGATTTCCAGAAAGCTCAGGCCCGGCCACCGCAAGACTCTAGCCGGACTTTCAAGCTGCCTGATGGCCGCTGCGTCACCCTGAGCCAGGAGTTTTATCAGTGCCCGGAGCTGCTGTTCAGACCCCCGGAGATCCCAGGCCTGACCCCCGTGGGTTTGCCCGCTATGACACAGCAGGCGCTGCAGAAGGTGCCCGGGGAGGCACGCGCACCGTAGCTCGGAACGTGCTGCTCTGTGGAGGCTCCAGCCGCTTCCCGGGTTGGAGAGCCGCTTCAGGGCTGAGCTCCAGCGCGAAGATGCTGCTCCCGACGCGCGTGTGGTGGCAGGGACCAATCGCCACTTGGCTGTGTGGGTGGGGGGCTCGGTCCTGGCCTCGCTGCAGCTTTCAGTCTTGCTGGGTGCTGAAGGAACAGTACGAAGAGCAGGGACCGCATATCGTATATCGCAAGTGCTACTGACGCGGGCCAGGGGTGGGGTGGGGGGGGGTGGAGGGCAATAAAGCTTGCCCCTACCCAGCTGGGCCTGTGCTGCTGGTCTGACACACACACACACACACACACACACACACACACACACACACACACACACACACACACACACACACATTGTGACCTCCACTGGCCTTCCTGGTTCTGACTCCCCAAATCCCCAGCCCAGCACACCCCAAGCCTGGCACATTCCCCCTAGACACCTCCACCGCGGCCTGAAGCTATGGTATAAAGCGTTTTCCTTGCATACAGCTGACCAAGATTCAAATCCGGGTCCCTGGAGTCCTTTAGAAGTGATCCCTGAGCTCAAGCCAAGAGTAAGTATCCTTGGGTGTAGTCCAAAAAATTAAAAAAAAGAAAAAGAGAAGAGGAGGAGGGGCCCGGGAGGGAAGAAGTCTATTCTGGGCATCCTTTTGTCTACCCAAATTAACATAAACTTAGCCACCACATTAATGCTTTTGTGGATCTTGCTAAGAGAGTTCTAGGCAAAATATAAAGTGCCATTTGACTTCTTAAAGTTCATGAACAGAGATTAACTCAGGAGCTATTTCGGTTTTCAAGGTTGAATTAGAGAAAATATAGAGGGCCAATATTGTTTCTCCAGCAAGCAAAAGATTTTCTAAGTAAGAAATGGCCTCTGGGCTGGGATGGAGTTCAACAGTAGAGGTGTTGCATTGAATACTGTGTGTGGGGGCTGGAGGAGGAGCAGGAGGGAAAGAGGAGGAGGAGAAGGCGGAGGAAGAGGAGGAGGAGGTAGAGAAGGAGGAGGAAGAGGCTTAAAAAAACAAAAAAAAATGAATGGCCTCAGTACAAATTAAACCATAGTGTAGTCATCAGTCTTTATGAAGAACTTGGGAAGATTTAAGAGAATGCATCACAGAAGTGTTCGTTACAAAAGGGTTTAAAAAGAAAAGCACAGAACATGACTCAGTTAAAAATGAAGATAGGCCTGCTTCAAAAGAAATGTGATATTTATTGAGTAGTTGAACAGTAATATTTTACACAGAAAACTCAAAATGTTTGTAACAAAGCTGTAGCAGTTCTTACCAAAAAAAATAAAATAAAAGATCAGTGCCAACTCAAAAGAAGTTTCCCTTCCTTACTTCCATAAGAAGAAAGCAGGTTGCAAAGCTTCTTAGTTGAACACTTAGGCTGCTGCTTACAGAAAGAAAAGACTTCTCAGTATAGAGCTGAGAGTTCAAAGAACAGAGTGTGAAGAACAGAAGAGTGCTAATGACGTTGAGACGCAGGGAAATACCTCCAGGGGAACAGAATTAGACTTGAGGGAAACCCCATGGAACTGACAATATGGTTTGGATGGGCTTCAGAATTGTATGGACCAGTCGCTCCTGCCGCTGTCCAGGAATATCTTCTGTGGCTGTCCTTTCCCTTCCACCCTAAGACCGACTGTCATGGCGTTTATTGGTGGGCTGAGGCAGACACTGACACACCTTTTATGCTTAGGGAGCAGCACCCCAGGGAGCAGCACCACAGAAGGAGCCCGTCCACATCAGAACTTGATGAGAACGGAAGCACCAGAATATCAATTCTGGGGCCAGAGCGATAGCCCAGTGGGTAGGGCGTTTGCCTTGTATGCGGCCGGCCCATGTCGGTCAGGTTTCCATCCCCATCATCCCATATGGTCCCCCAAGCAACGCCAGGAGTAATTCCTGAGTGCAGAGCCAGGAGAAACCCCTGAGCATCGCTGGGTGTGGCCCACAAAGAGTAAACTAATAATAATAATAATAATAATAATAATAATAATAATAGTAGTAGTAGTAGTAGTAGTAGTAGTAGTAGTAGTAGTAATAAATAAAAATAAAATTAAAAAAATTTTTAAAAGAATATCAATTCTGACGTATCCATGGTGAGAGAGAGAGTCAGGGACATGGAAAGCAGTAGAAGTAGCATTTCTGAGCTCTGGGCTAGTTCCTTCAAATAAATGTTTTGTAGAATCTGTTTGCCCTCTTAGAGCTCCAAGTCATCAAGCCCCCCTGGAGGAAGTGTCCAGAGAGTCAGGATGCTGGCCACCGAGCATCCCTGCTGCCCAAGAGGAGTGTGCCGTGGCTGGAGGTAGGCTGAGCAGCCACATGGCGAACACAGGCCAGGAGCCCAGACATGCCAGAACTGGAAGATATGATAGTTATTGTAATCTCCCAGCTAAGGTTTACAGTTAGTTTAAGGGGTTTTGGTTTTTTTGGGGGGTGGGATGAGTTGAAGGGGTTGATACTGGGGTTTATCTTACTTCTTCCCATTTTTTCCTACATATCTACTAAATTACATGATTGTTTAAAAATAAAAGTATGCATAGGATGCTGTTGGAAGAAAGAGCTTTGAGAGAAAGGATTTCTCACCTTATCCCTTCCCGAAGACAGTAAAGAAGGCAGGCAGGTAGGTTGGGTGGAAGGCGCAGTGAGTTCTTGGGAAACAATAAAATCAAGATGAGATTTGAAGAAGTGATTCTGTCACTAGCCAAAAGCGTTATGGCTGGACCCACTCTGTGGACACAGGAACTGAGGCCTGATGGTACCAACACAGGCCCAGAAAGGCTGGGCCTTCCGCAGAGAGAACAAATGACGTGATAAGGGCTCGAGGTTTAACAAATGATGTGATAAGGGCTTGAGTTCTAACCATCAAAACTTTTAAGCTCTTCCCCTTATGACAGGACAGCAAGAGACTCTTGATTTTAAAAGAATAAATCATTTTTCTTGAATCACAGTGAGATACAAAATTATGAAGTTGTTTACAATTGAGTTTCAGTCTGCAATGTTCGAGTACCCATCCCTTCACCAGGGGACAGCAATAGACTCTTATCTATAAGAGGTTTAACATTTCCACGGGAAGTGGGGGTAAAAAACGTTAAACCAAATCTGAAGAGGCAAGTGGGGAACATCCCATTCCTAGTGGGTGACCTGCATCTCCACCTGAGGCGTGTGCTCTGGTGTGCTCCCTTCTGGAGAAGCTCTTGTCCTCTCTTGAAGTCCATGTCTCTCTCTTTCCTCATAATCTCTAAATAAAATTGTTTTAACTTTACTTTTCATCTCCTTAGATTCTTTTCTGTGAGGGAAAGGTGATGAACCTAAAAAGCATGTGTAAGATTTAGAACTGACTTTCCTGTAAAGAGCAACTTCTCAGTCTAAGCCTGAATTTTATGACTCCCAGAAACTGGGTAGCAGAGATCACTTCCCACACTGTGAAGAGCAAGTAGAACTCAGGTGTGGAATGATGACCACCACACCGGCTGATAAGACATAAGGTCTGTGTCCTGCAGGTGCTCATTACAGACTCGCATCAGTCCTAGATTTCCCCAGGCACTTCCTTGAGTAACTAAGGTTGGTAGTAAGCTAAACAATAGACTCCTACAGCGTTGCCGGTTCACTCCTCCCACTTCACATAAGTCACCTGCAATAGCACAATCATTAAAAAAATGCACCATGTTCATGGATTGGAGGAACCAATATTGTTAAACTGACTATCCTACCTAAGCTATTCTATAGATTCAATGTAATCGCTACCCAAATTCACACTACATTCTTTTAGGACTTAGAAAAGTTAATAATTCATTTATATGGAATCAGAAGAGACCATGAATAATTGTCAAAGCCATGCTGAAAAACTAGTTGTGAAGTATCGTATAAATTTAGAACTATCATAAAGCTATAGTGATCAAAACTGCATGGTACTGAAAAATGGTAGGTTCTCTGATGAATGGGTTAGAATTGAATACTCAAGGACAAAACCCTATACATATGAACAGTTAATTTTAAATAAAGGATCTGAGAACATGAAATGACCTAAAGATAGCCTCTTTAACAAATGATGTTGGGAAAACTAGATAACTGTGTAAGGAATTAAATTTGGATTTATATTTCACACCTTACATAAAAGTCAATTCAAAGTGAATCAGAGGCCTTGAGATCCAACCAGAAAATTATAGAGTACCATGAGGAAAACATAGAACACTCCAAGGTTTGGGCCTCAGTGTTCTCTTCAATCTGATACCAGTAGCAAAAGAAACAAAATAAAAAATCAACAAATGGTACTACATAAAATTAAAGAATATATCATGGCCAAAGAAACACCAGCTAAAATTAAAAGACAGCTAGCTTAATGGGAAAAGTAATTGAATTTAACACATCAGATAAAGGGTTGATATGCAGAATATATAAAATACCAAGATCAACAAGAAATTTCTCAGAGCAAACCAGGCAGATAGCCAATAAACACAAGAAAAATACTTAGCATCACTTATCATTAGGGAAATCCAAATCAAGGTGACAATGAGATATTATCTCTTCCCATGAGAATGGCACATATAAGTACTAGGTTGGAATGAGGGAAAAGGGATTCTCAGAATTCTCATTCACATATATATTTATATATTTATATAAATTTATGTTTATATAAATTATATCAATATAAATTTATATCACATATAAATACTAGGTTGGAATGAGGGAAAGGGGATTCTCATTCACTGTGGTAATGTCTGGTTCAGCCATTGTGGAAAACAGTATGTCTAGTCCTCAGTAAATTTAAAAGTATGATCTAGAAATTCCTCTTTGGACATCTATCCCCAGGACATAAAAAACACTCATTCAAATGAATGTGTGTACACCATTATTCATTGCTGCACTCAGTATGTAAGATATGGAATCGATCTAGGTGATCAATGGACATGAATGGATTATGAAGATGAGGCATAAAACAATGGAATACTACAGAGCTGCAAGGAATGATAAAATCATGCAATCTGCTGCAAGCTGGCAGGAATTGTAAGATGTTTAGTGAATTAAGCCGGAAGAAAGACAAACACAGGATCATCTCCCTTATCTGTCTGTTGAGTGTAGAATAACTAAATGAGGAAACAGTAAATGGGGGAACACCTCGATCACCTTGACCCCAGAGATTAGGTAGAAGGACAGAAAGGAAAGAAATCAAGAGGGGAAGGAAGAAGATAAGAAAGGGAAGTAATGGGGAAAGTGGGTTAAAGAGGGTTGGGGCTTCGGTTCTAGCGGTGATATGGGAGAGTGGTATAGCTATACATCCAAAGCACAAACTGAGCAACACTAAACATATGAGATCAAAACTACAACTGCCAAACCTTGTAATGTGCCTGTCAGGCTGGGTGGGGGTGGAGCCGTGGAGCTAGAGTACAGGAATGTTGGGGCTGGAGGCGATAGTCCAGCGAGTAGGGCATTTGCCTTGCACGCGCTGGCCCATGCCAGCCCGGGTTCGATCCCGGAATCCCATATGGTCCCCAGAGTACCGCCAGGAGTAATTCCTGAGTGCAGAGCCAGGAGAAACCCCTGAGTATTGCCAGGTGTGACACCCCCAAAGAAAATAGAGTACAGGAATGTTAATGGAGAGAAGTTAACACGATAGGATTGGTGTGGAAATATTACATGCCTAAAACTCAGCTATCAAAAACTTTGTAAATCTTGGTTATTTAATTAAAAATTATTAACATTTAAAATCTCAACTCCACCATTCTCCCTGCATCTCTTCGACTCCACCTTCTTCCTGCATTAACATACGCCTCAGAGACCTAGGCCCTACGAAAGCAGGATGAGAATGCTGTTCTGGTTTCCCAAAGAGGAATCAAAAGAGCTATGCTTGGAATACCACGCCTCACTCAAGTGAGAGAAGGAATCCGGAGTTCCGACCTCTGTCGACGAACCAGAGTCAGGGACGCTGTCTTGTTTGCCAAGGTGTCAAAAATCAGATGGGCTGAACATGTAATGCTATTTAGAGATGACCGCTGGACTAGAGTCGCTACCGACTGGATCCCACGGGACATCAAAAGATCAAGTGGCCACCCACCTACAAGATGATCAGACTTCTTCAAGACCCTGAACGAACAGTTTGAGGCTCTTTGTTTCCTAAAGCAAGCAGATGTCATTGGGCTACACTGGCACGTGATAGGGTCAAATGGAGACATTACTGTCGCCCACTCGAGCAAATCGACGAATAACGGGATGTCAAGTAATCAAGTGATGAAGTGATCAAGCATTCAAAAATTGCAATCCTAGAGAAATCATGAATAGTTCAACAATCTCAATTTTAGAATGAGGACACAGACACAGAAAATTTGTCCAAGAAAGGCCTAAGGGTACATAGTTCTATAGCTTTATGCACTGAGTTTATGGAAAATCAAAGGGAGAGCATGAGTCTCACTTCTGATATAAGGCTTATTTGTTTGTCTGGGAGCTAAACTTGGTTATACATAGGAGTTAAGCATACCATATCTTTTCTAGGAGTCACTCCTAGTATGACTCAAGGTGCAGGGATCAAACCTAGGTCGGCTGTATGCAAGTCCTTACAAGAATCCTTGCTAAGAAATTCCAATATGGGAGGAATGGGCTGTCTAGAAAAAATTTTTATATAGCTTGCATTACTTAGTATTTAGTGGTATAATCTAAAACTCCCAAAATGGTTGTTTACAGAAGGAAGGACTTGTCTTTTCATGCAATAAGATGGCCTGGAGCTGCAGTGTAGGTAAATTCTGATGCTGAAAGCCTGTTTTCTACCCCGCTTGCTGTTCTTAACACCCTTTTAACCAGAGCAAGAATTTTTTCCTTCTTAGCCTCTATTATGCAGAGTACTGCTATGCCTCCAAATGTTGTCACCAACTTACAAACAGGAAGGTGAGAGGGGGGGTTAAATACTTAAGCAAAATAGTTCTTCCTAAGAATTTTGTGTTCTTACACACCCATGGAAACCCCTCCTAGTATGTCTGCCAACATCCAGTTGTTCAGACCATCCAGTTGTGCAAGACCACGGGTGGAAGAGAGGCTCAGAACTCAGTTTTTTTTTTTTGTTGTTGTTTAATGGAATTATCAGACAATGGAGAAGGGCGTGTAATGGGTCTCCAGTAAACCAATCAGTAGTTTCTGCTACATATTGTTCCAAAAGAAAAAGCAGTGAGCAGAGTGGAAAGTTAGGTAAGCGCTACCACCTCATTCTCACTCCTGGCTCAGAAGTGACCACGGCTGGCCAAGTTATTTGGATGGGTTATAAGAGCTAGTTCAGTATGAGTGTGAAGTTTGGTGGTAGAGGAGGGGTAAGGGCACTGTCAAGGGAGGGCGATGGTGCACACAGATGCATTAAGAGGCAGAGATTTTTCTGAGGAAGCCTCCCAAAATGTAGTGTGATTTCAGAGACAAGCTTTATGCATATGCCAATAAATCACCATTATATTGTTGAGGGTAAGTATAGACACCTGCTAAATTTAGAACAAATTTTAAATGAACCTAAATTTTATGACTGGTAAATAGGTCTCTTGTGAATCAATAAGTTCTGTCTCTTGGAACGTTCAGCCCAAGGTCTCTGGGGCAGGATGCTCTTTGTCAAAGCTTTGTTTTTCACATCCTCTCTTAACAGTTCTCATTCCGCATCCAGTAGCTTGACTGGATTCAATTCCTCATCAGTGCCATTTAGGAGAAGCTCAGAAACTTCTGTTCCTTGGCATATGGTTAACATGTGTGAATATTGAGATGAAGTGTTACCGGAGGGACAGATAGAAGCTCAAGAAAGATCTACTATAAAAACAAAAGGAACAAGACAGCCGGCTGGGGAGCCGGCAATCATCATTGTACAGTTAATGAGGCCAACAAAGGAAAAGCACAAAGCTCTGGATGAAGGTAAGAAATTAGCCACGTCCAGGCCAAGAGAGCACAGGCCTGACGTTAGGAGCCAATTATGGGGGATGGTGAGAGAAAGCACCACACATTCCTTCTCATGAGACTCTCCTGGCCCACGGCATTGGCAAGTCACAGTCACCAGAAAACCTGCTTGGGTGAAGAGTATTTCTCCAAAATGTAGACGTGGAGGTCTTGAGGTCACAGAGTCCTGTTTCTGACTCCTCTGCTCCCACGGCTGCCACACACACTCAGCTAGTCCATTCTCCTGCCCCAGCAGCTAGCCAGCAATGGGCCAGCAATGATAGAAGAAACGCATCAGGCCACAACCCTCCGCTGCCCAAGCCAGCAATCTCCTAGCATGTGGAGATAATTACCAGTGGGACCATGGAAGTGGGATGCCCAGGTCAGGAGACAAGACTTCTCCCC